>JAHBCN010010707.1:0-30810 GCA_019359885.1 Listronotus oregonensis | reverse complement strand
GTAGTATGAAAAAAATGCCTCGTCAATCACTTGAAAAAACCGGCTAAAATTAAACATATTATTGCTATTTTGACAAGTTTTCGAAAACGAAGCGTATTTATGTATTTTTTTTTTTAATTATTCTTTTTTTAATCTTTCAAAATTTTTCCCAAATTATCTTGTTTTAATAAAATTTAAAAAAAGAAAAATTTAAAGTTAATTTTTCTAGTGAACTATATTTTTTAAAATACGTTTTATAATTTCATGTTATGACATTTCCCCTGGTTGTTAAAAAATTTAAAAAAATTTATTATCGTGTCAAATAATATAATTAAAAAAATTTTTAAAAACGATCAGGGGAAAGGGTTTTAAAAAAATTTTAATGATTTAATATCATTTTACCATACTAAAATTATATTTTTAATTTTTGTCACTTTAATTCGGGAAAAATTAAATAAAAAAACTGAAAAAGGAATCCCATTGAAATAGTTTGATTTTTAAAACCTTTGGTCATTTTCGCCGTTATCGTTGATAATAGCTACACATCGTCACTTTTTAACCTACTACTCTTCGGTACCGACAGCCAAATATAATGACTAAATAGATAAGTTTGAAAATAAATTTCTTTTAAAAAAATTTTAAAATGATGCGCAAAAAAACCTAGCAAAAAAAGATTGATTGTTTTTTTACAAGATTTTTATGTATTTTTTAAAAAATAACAGGTTTGACGTAAATGTAAATTAACCCCGCCACTGTTTAGTATCCTTTATTACCCTTTTTGTTACGAAAAAAAGTAGTGGGATAAATGAATATATATATTATTTTATTTTTTAAAATTTTTTTTCTTCCAACAAGTTAAAAAAAAAAAAACAAAAAGTGAATTTCATGACGTTTCGCAAATATTTTTTTGTATCAGGTTTTATTTTTAAAATTTAAAAAAATTTAATTTAACACGGTTAAAAACAATCAAAATAAATTTTGGAAAAAAACATTTAAAATTTTTTTTAAAAACGTCAATTACAAAAAAAAATTTAAAATTTAAAAAAAAAATAAAATAGAAAAAGGGCCCAAATATTTACATACCTTAAATTTTTTTTGATAAAAATAAAACAAAAAAATTAAAAAATTAAAATAATTTTTAAAGTCTCTTATTTGCTTTTTTTTTTTTAACAGATGTCGTCTCTGATTAAATCAATCTTAATTAAAATACTTTTGCTGATATAAGGCTTGGTTTTTTAAATTATAGTAAATTTACCACATCTCATACCTTTTTTTAATTTTTTTTTTATTTTTTATTATTTTTTTTTTTTTAAAGTTTTTTTTTTTTTTTTGGTTTTTTGTGTCTTAAGTGTAATTTGGTTTTTTAGAGTTAAATTCGAAAATGCAACGGGGACACGACCCCCAAACGAATCCAAATTTAACCTTAAAAAACCCAAAAAATACAGACAAAAAAAAACAAACTAAAAAAAATTAAAAAAATAGAGAAATAATTAAAAATAATAAAAAAAAAAGCTTTAAAAAAAAAAAATGATTTAAGCAGTCTTTGTCAAATTAATTATAATATAAAACCCCAGGCTAAATAAAAAAATTTTTGGAAATGTAAAAAAAGATTAAAATATAAAGAATCCGATACAAAGAAAAAAAAAATAAATTGAGAACTATAAAAAATTTTAACACCTTTTTTTTAAAAAAACATTTTTAAAACCAATCACCAAAAAAAAACCCCAAAAAAAAGTCCATGGTATTTACAAATCCAAATTTTTCTTTTTTTTTTATTTATTTTTTAATTTCAAATTTGTTTTAAATTTGTTTTTTTAAAAAGGAAAATTTAAAAAAAGTATTTAATTTATTTTAATTTTTTTTTTTAAAGTGTTAAATTGTAATTTTAATTTTAAAAACAACTTAGCACAACCAAAAAAACCTTGCAAAAAGTGTTGAAAAAAAAAATTCTTTTAATTTTTTTTTTCCACCCCTTCCCAATATATATATATATATATATATATATATATATATATATATATATATATTATATATATATATATATATATATATATATATATATTATATATTATATTATATATATATATATATATATTTTAAAATATATATATATATATATATATATATATATATATAAAATAATATATATATATATATATATATATATATATATATATTATATATATATATATATATATATATATATATATATATATATATATATATATATATATATATTATTTTTTTAAATTATTTATAAATTTTTTTTTATTTAATAAAAAAAAATTAATATTAATTTTTAAAAATTTTTTTTTTTAAAAAAAATTTTTAAAAAAATAAAATAAAAACTTAAAATAATTAAAATTTTTTAAATTAAAAAATTTTTTTTTTTAATATTTTAAATTAAAATTTTTTTTAATTTAATATAAAATTCCAAAAATTTTAATTTTATTAATTTAAATAAAAAATTTAAAAATTTAAGAAAATAAATATTATATAAATTATTTAAAATTAATAAAAAATAATTTTAATAATTTTTAATATTAAAAATATTTTATTTTGTTTTTAAATTTTTTTTATTTTAATTTTTTTTTAAATTTCCAAAACAAAATAAAATGTAAATTGAATAAATTACCATTTGATTAATATTAAGTAAAAAGGGTTTTTATATATATATATATATATATTATATTATTTATATATATATATGCATATTTAAATTAAGTAGTATTTTAAAGACATTTATATTGTAACTGGGGTGAAAAAATAACTACTTTTTTTTTACCCCCAGGTATTTACCTACTTTTCAAAGACCTAAAAACTTAATACTGTGTGTCTGCAAAAAGGAATGAATTTATTTCTTTGATTAGAAATATAATGTTTTTTAAAATTTAAAAAAAGGGTTTTACACGTATGTTTTAATGTTCCCCCAAAGGGCACCTGTTCTGATCTAACAAATTTTTTAAAGTTATGGAAAAACCCGGGGTAAAATCAAATTAAAACCCCCAAAAGACATATAAAATACGTTCGTTAAAAAAATAAGACGGATTCGGGGGGCCCCAAAAAACCCGGGGAAAGGTCAAAAAACTACCACTTTAAAAAATTTTAAACTTTTAAATATCAATTTAAAAAAGGGAGGTTCTTTTTTGAATAATGAATTAAAATTTTTCAAATTTTCTACTATTTTTAAACTAAAATAAAGGTTTCTTTTTTTGTTTTTTCCTTTTGGGTTTTTTCTAAGATATAAAATTTTTTATAAAAGATTTACCTCAAATAACATGGCATTTTAATACTTACTAAAAAATTTTGTTAAAAAAAACAAAAATTAACTTAAAACAAAAAAATTTAAAAAAATAAATATGCAAATATATCAAAATTAAAATGAACTTAGTTGTTAACAAGTAAACGTTTTAAAAATATTTTTATTTAAAAAAACAAATTAAAAAAAAGTAATTAAATTTTATTTTTTAAAGGGGGAAAATTTTTTTAAAACCCGTGGAGTCAAACTAAGATGCCCAGTATACCCTCAATCTCCATAAAAATTTTTTTTAACTAATTGGCTAAATAATACAAATTCTTTGCATCGACGTTTATTTTTTTCATCGGTTTTTCTAGCTGACTCTACCTCAAACTATGTATCTAAAAACTAGCAAATAATTTTGATATAATTTATAAATATTGAAAACATCCAAAAAAAGATTTTTTTGGTATAAAATAAGATCTCCAGGTCCTAGGCATTTTTTTACTTAAAAGCAAGATAATATTTATTTTCTCCCAAAAAATTATCTGTAACCAGATAAACCCAAAACACTTGGAAATAGGTATAGGGTCAGCTTCATTTATCACAAAATATTGTTTTTTGAGTTAACCTTAGTAACTACAAACTTGTTTTACTTTAAATTGATAACCATTAAAAAAATTAGGTACCAAATTTAATAAATTAATACAAAATTATTTACTGCTTTTAATGTTTGCCTGGGTTTGAAAAAGGTTGCATTTCACGGAAACGCAAATTTATCCACTACAAATAATAACTTTTGTTCTCTACGAGACAATCGTTGTTTTGTTACTAAAATTCTTTGCATTTTTAAGAAAAAGAATTGAAAATTGTTTAACTAAAAGATCTAATTTTTTTATAGTTGATTTGGCAACATTAATTTTTTACCCTATCTATTCTTGTTAATATTTTGAGACGATCAGAATTTGTACAACATTTGGTACCTTAGTGATGGATTTGAATAGAAATTAATAGTAAGTCCATGGAACTAAAAATAAAAGTAGGAAACTGCGCCAACCCCTCTTTAAAAACCAAAAACCCTTTTGTTAAAATTTACCCAGAATCCAAAGATTTTAAAAGCTTAGAAGGGTATTTGGTCTCTGGAACAATTTCCGAGACCCTACCTTCCACCGGATGCCCTATTTAACACTCAAAAGGGTTCGGTATCAAGCAGTAGGAACTTTTATTAAACCAGTAATGTTTAATCATATTTTGTTTTTAAAGGCGAATATATAGATATATTTAATCTTGTTTTTATTATTGTAAGTTTTATATTTTGTTTTTTTATTTTTGTATGTTTTGTTTATCTCTTTCTACCCCCACATATGTAACACACAAAATATTTATGTTGGGACTTAGAACATTTTTACTTATTTAAAATTGAAAATTTTGAATGAAGTAGCAAATAATAAACAAATATGTTTTTTCAAAGTTTTTGAGTTGTTTTGAAATTTATTTTTGGTTATGATTATACATATCATACACCAAAAATGAAATTTTATCTCTTAAATTCTAAGAAAATTGGAAAAAACTAAAAAAATAACCTTTGAGGGTGGTTTTGGAGTAGTTCTTAAAAATATTGAGGGCTCCCATTCTAGCTTTTTTGTAATCCCCCCAAAAAGGCCAAAGTCAAACTTTTAAAATGATGGAACTCACAATCAGGCCTTATTACCTACTATAAGGAAAGCAGATTTCTTTATTGTTTTAAAATAAAAAAAATATTATAAGTAATTGTCAATTAATTTCAATCCTATTTTTTAACTAATAACAATGTATATTAAATTTAAAAAAACAAATATTGTAGCCATATAAAAAAATAAAAACGTTATGAACTTTCCAGTGGATACTTATGTTAATTTTATTATAGAAAATATCTTTAAATTTTCATTACAATATTATTTGCTCCAATATGTTTGTGTGATGTGTTTTCAATACTTATCTTGTTAATGGGCCCATATTATAAATACAAAAATTTTGAAGATTTAATATTTAGCTGGTTTAAATTTTTTTAGAATATTTAAAATTTTTTTTCAAAGCCCTTTTTTGTGACTGTCTGTATTTTAAGTAACATGATCCTTACTTTAAACAAAAAAAAATTAAATTCTGTCATTGGCAGATCGCTTATTTCCTTGTTATCTTAAGCATTTTGTAAGCCATTGCGGATAACTATAGCAAAAGTATTTTTAACGTTTTCAGGTACAAAGGATTACGTAATATTTAGTAAATTTTGATTAAATCAAAATTTCTCTACATAAAAAAACACTTTTTCGAAAGATGTTCTTTCTTCTTTCCTACTGTGCAAATTATTGCTTAAAAATGCAAAATAAATATTAGTAACAGTTAAATATACAGTGTGGTAAAAAAGAGGTCTTTCTTCTTGTCCTATAAAAACGTAAAGATACTAAATGTCTAAATTTAAATTTTTGCCTTGCTAAGTTTCCCGCCACCTTACCTTATATTATTTTCTAAATAATTAATAAAAAAGAATGGAAAAATCTGTTATTTTGGTTCCCTTCTGTTTTATCCCTGCAATCATTCGGCCTAATTTTAGTTTATATCGTGGTGGTTTGTACGAGGAAATTTCACTTTTTTCATTCAGACAAAATAAAGGGTTTTTCTATTTGATAAATATCCTTATTAAAACCCATATCCAAAAACTTAAAAACTAAAAAATAACACACCTTATAAACATGGAAAAGCATTAAAGGGCGAAAAGGACATTTCAAAAAATTCTATTTAATCCAAAATTTTTTTAATTATTTCACAAAAATATCTTATTTAAAAGCGTAACAACACATTATTTAAATAAAATTATTAAAGCCTTAGTTTGCAGATTTTTAAATTTTAGTTGAATTTCAAAAAAAAAAAACATTATTTATTTTTTATAATATTTCTTCTGAAAATCAATACATTGAATTAAATTTTTAATTAACCAATTTATCTTTGTTTCTTACTTTACGCTTCTCAGGGCATAAGTTTACCAAAATATAAAATAATGCCGTTTCCGCCCATTATATTTTATAGAATATTCACATAATAACAAGAAACATTAATATATTATAATATTTATTAAAATTGATCTTGTCTTGCTTTAACATCAGACAGATCTAGGCTTAAAAGGTTTAATGTGGGGGAAAATAAAAGGTTTGAAATCTAAAAGCTACACGAGTCGTGGGCCCACAGAAGAACAGCAAGCATTAAGTTATTTTATTTAATTTGTAGTGATGTCTCGTAAAAACTTTAAATTTCCAAAGTTTTAGACCTAGAATAAACTATTTAGGCATATTAGCTTGTATTATAATTATGTTTTATTGAATTTAAATTTAAATTTGTAGCTTATATGGTCATAAAAAACAAGCATTTTGTGGTTATTGATGTAAAATCATCAAATGATCCTAAGATTCACTGCAAATGACGATTATAAAAGTTTTTAGGTTAAATTTTAATTCTACTTTTAAAAAAAGATTTCTTCTGTTCAAGCCTAATCGTTTTTGGTAAAAAAGCGTGAAAATAGTTTTTGTGAGATTTATTTTGTGCATTTAAAAATTGTAAAATATTAGCCTATACCGTTGCCCAAAACAACCCTATTTTAGCTAGTAGAAAAAAAGGATGTCAGTGTTGTTTTTTATTTTCTTTTAATAGATAATAAAAAATCTGTAAAAAATTGGTTATACTCGTAATGTAACGTATTTGGATTCTTTTTTTTTATGTAATTTATAAAATGGACAACCAAAAAAAAAAGATATATTTTGGTCAACGTATATTTCTTTCTAAAATCGATAGTTTTCTGTCTGGTCCGTACCAATGAATAACTTTTAAATAATACAAATTTCTTAAAATTATTATAATTAATAGATTTTTGTATACTTGGGGGGGAATAGTAACAACATAAACCATTACTTATCATATTAAAATTTTATAAATAATGTTTCATAAAATACTAAAAAAAGAAATAAAATTTTAAAAAACAACACTATCCTTTAAGGGATTTCTAGAGCCAGAAATTAGTTTAAAATTTTCCCCTAACTTTCATTAATGATACCTTTTTGAAATTTGCAATCTATTAAAAATTTTCAATTAATAATAAATTAATTTTGTTAAAGTAATGTTAAAAATAAAAATCGATTTATTTACAAATATATTTTAAAATTTTTATTTTAATAAAAATAAACGGTTTAATAAATATTATTTAAGCATGGTTTATTATATAGGGTGTCCTAAAATGGTGGGCAATGTTTCTAAAACCCATTGTACCAAAATATAAAAAAATCTTTAAACATCCTTAAATAACTTTTAAGATGGCTAGTGTCCGCCAAAAAAGGGGCCCCAAATTTTTTCGTACCATTTTTAAAACCATTGAAGGTGGGGCCCGTAAAGTTGTTTATTTCTAACTTTGTGCGATTTCCCAAATTACCTAAATTTATTCGGGGCGTTACATGGGTAAATACCTGATGTTTTTTGCCCCGTTTTTTGTTTTGGGGGAATGTTTTTTTAACCAAATAATGAAACCTTTATTATTTATCAAAACAGCATTTTTTGTAAATTTTCTGATTTTGGCATTTTTTTAAAATTAATATAAAAAATTTTTATATTTTTTTCAAAATCTGGAGTAACTGATATCCAGATGGGCCTAATTTTGTGTTTTAGTTTTCCAAAATATGCAAAATGTTTATGCAACTAAAAATAAATACCTGCAAAGTCTGCTTGAAAAATTACATTAGCGGGCAATGAAAGAAAAACCATTTTTACTTTGGGCATCCCAAAGTATAAGCCTAGGGTAGAATATGTATAATGGAAAAATGAGGTTTATTTAAAGACCTTTTAAAAATAAAAAAATTTTAATGGTTTTGAAGTAAAAATAATTTTTTTTTGCAATTAAAAGCGTTAAAATGTTTTGCCCATGTATTATAATTATTTACTAACGGGAAAAATCGTTAACCTGATAGAAAAATAAAATAAATAAATGATAATAAAGGGCCATTCTAATTATTTTAACATTTGATGCACATAATATTTTAAAATATTTTATTTAAAACAATATGTATAAAAGATCGCAACAGTACGTTTTTGAGGAAAAATCCTGAAAGCTGACAAAAAATAGGCATAATATATCATGCCCCCATCCTGTTTTAATGCCCCTGAATTTGGAAAATCAGCTAACAGCAAGTTTAGAAAATAATTAATTTCACATTTTTAAATTAAACCCGGGCCTTCATTTAACGGTTCAGATATATTACGAAAACGTAATTTTGGTCCCATTCTTCGGGAGGCTCAACCATTTAAAAATACTTTTTCAAGCATGTTTATATATTTTTTATATTTTGGGAAAATACCACAGTTTTTAGGAATATTGAATAATTTTGAACATCCTTTATGCAAACATCATGCTAAACTTTATTAAGCTTTTTCGGTTAAATTAAAGTAAATTATTGATAAATATATATATATTTAAATAATGAATCGAATAAAAATATTTTTTGTAATTGGTTATTTACCTTCTTTTTTTTCGTAAAGGTTTTCTGGATTTTGGAAACATATTTATAAAACTTGATTTTTAATAATTATGCCTATTTTGGATAGCTAATATTGTTTAAATATCAGCAAAATTATTTAAATTTTATTTATTAATAGATGTGCATCAATTGTCTTAAGTTATGAGATACAAGATAAGTAATCTAAAATACAAATTAGGGAAAATTTATATCGCTTTAATGGTTTTTTTTTAAAACAAAAAGAATTAAAATAGTATGAAATAAGAATAATTACATTTTAAAAAGTTTTTAGCCTAACTAGCCATAGAACCTCCCTCAAAAACTAATAAAATCTAAATACCAAGGTTATCTCTTTTGTTAATACAGGTCAGAGCCCGGTTGGTCCTTAATTATAATAATATGTGAGGATAATGTATCCTATAAAGATACCCTGTAATATATCATATTAATTTATAGAAACCAAATTTAACCAATAGTGCTTTTTTGGTGGGGGTTAATACCGCTTTTGAACGACTACTCCGAAACATTACGAACGAAAAAAATTACCCACCCAATCTTTAAAATATAAAATGCAATTATAAAAATGGACAAAAAGATGATCTTACTTTTACTAACGTCAATAGGGGTGTGTAAAACTAAAATTTAACTTCCTTTAAACATCAAGATCAAGATAAAAATATCTAAAACGCAAAAATAAAATCCCTTGTCCCAAATTTGTCAGTCATCTAAATAAAAAGAAATCCAAAATACATAAACAAACTTAAAAAACCACTGTATCGAATTACCTAAAACATTTTGAACTTTGGCTTGTTTTTTTCCCTTAAAATAATGTTTTTCAAAGCCGTAGCTTATATACAAAAAAGTTGGATTAATAAAATAGATAATTGAAATTTTCCCATAGTTTAAATTTTTTTTTGTTGTGTCTTTTTAAACTTTTAAAATGTGGTAGATTTGGGTAATTGTTTAAAGAAGCTTAAATATTCAAAATTCAAAATGCATTTCATAACACTCACCTTTAAAAATTTAAGTCAAAAACTGACTGACTTTCCCAAAAATGCATGATATTTACAAATCCTTTAACCGCTCGAATAATCGGACGCTGTCCTGAGTTTCGCAGTCGTCGTTGGGGAAAGCGAATCCAAACACCAAACATATAAACAAAAAAGGGGTAACCGCTAGCGGGTGCTAAATAGTAAATTTATTATTATCAAAAAGGTGAATGTACAAGTGCAGATTTGGTTTTGATGCGTAATCCAGCTGCAGCTGCCATAGGACCGAACTAGGGATCGGAAACACCAAAGTCCTTGGGGCTCAGGGAGCCATTGGTGAAGGCGGCTGGAATCAATGGGCCCTGTAACAATAGAGATCCCTTAAGTATTTTTATGTAAAAGTTCTAAGTTTAAATTTGGGAAAATTATTATTTTATTATTTTTTTAGAAACTGCTAAGTTATTATATGAAAAATGTAAAAAAGTAAATTAACAAACTTAAGAAAAAATGAAAACATGCATCTTATAGCCAATAGGCATTCATTTAAAAAATAATGTAGATTAATAAAGTTTTTTTATACTTATTTTAAAATTTTTAATTGGCAATTAATTATCCTGTTTTATTTTGTTGCTGTGTTTAAAAATTAACCAAAAAAATTTTTATTAAAAACTTTTTTCTTTCCAAATGGTATTATGATAGTATGGAAATGATAGAAAGTAAGTACCTTAATTATAAAAAATAAACTAATTAATTTAATAAATGACGTTTTTTAAACATTCTAAACCGTTGTTAACTTTTAACAATTCAAGTTTATTGCTAAATTTAAAACCATATCCTGGCCGTTAACATATCAAAGCAAATTATTTTAAAGAATTTCCCCTAATGAATGAAAATATCTTAATGCTAAGAACCATATAAAGGATTTAATTTAATTTATTTAGTTAATATTTAATTTTCCAAACTTTTTTTCAGCAAAAAAAAAAAAAGAGGAAAAAATATTATCCCTAATAAAAAACTTAAAAAATTTCCAAATAAAAATATGAAATTTGCTAGGTTTGGAAAAAAATATTAACCAAAATTTGCTTTTCATTTATATTTTATTATAAAAATATTTAAATACTGAAAAAAACATTTTATAATTATTAAAAAACATAAATTTGTTAAGTTTTAAAAAATTAACTTTTTAAAATTAGCTTCAGTTTTTATCTTTTATTATAAAATATTTTAAAACTAAAAAAAACATTTTATAATGTATTAAAAAACATAGCAGGTTAAAATATTTACATTAATTTATATAGTTTATGAATTATATTATATATATATATATATATATATATATATATATATATATATATATATATATATATATATATATATATATATATATATATATATATATATATATATATATATATATATATATATATATATATATATATATATATATATATATATATATATTGTTCCGTGACACCCCGTATAAAAACACGGATCCTGGTTTTACACCTTTTATTGGATATCTGGTTTACAAACCAGGTAACACTTTAACGTAACGTAATAATGACAACTGTTTAACCTTTAATTGTCTGTCAACTTTTCTCGTCGGAATCAAAACTAAAACTGGCCCGTGCGGATTTTCCTCCCTTTTTATAGTGGTGGAAAGAATGGAAAAGTCTGGAAAAGTCTGGGTTTAGTGGAAGGTTCTTTTCCCACAGGATGTAAGAAAAGTGAAAAGGATGTCTGGCGCCCCAGGATAATGAATGATCGAAAAAGGGAAAAACTAAGGTAACCTATTTTAAATAAATTATTAACCTAAATAAATAATTCTAACTTTATATTTCTAATAACTAAACACTAAAAAAAGTCTGTAACATTGCCCCCCCCAAGTTTTAAATTGTCCCCTTCAAGTATCTTCTCGATCTTGATAGCGACACAGCCGTTCTAGATGTACAACTTTCCCCGTGGGCTCTTCTGAACCCGGGTACACCAGATCATTAAGCGGGTTTTCTTTATGGTCCCTCCCATGACTTCTGCAGCTTCGGTGAACGCCCCTTGGTTCTTCTTGGTTTATAACAAACCTTTTCACCAAACAATGAATCCCTTATGATTACTTTCAAGTCATAGCGGGACTTCATACGGCCCTTTCTTTTGTAGCTTATTGGAACCCCTTCGTGTATTTCTTGCAGCTGTTTACAGTTGTTTACATAATCTTCTGCTGGCTTTTCATTGGTGAAAGGTCGTCCAGTAAGTAAATCAACTGGAAGGCATAACTCCGCCCCAAAAATGACTTTTGCTTGGCGGAGCCAATAGGCTAGTAAAAACGGCTGTTGGGTTCCCAGTTACTTTGTTGGTCATTTACCTTAATTTTCAGGTAGTTATCAAGAGTTCTGTTAAACTTTCGACCATTCCATTGACTGGTTTTATGGATACCCAAAGGAGTTACAGGGCCCTGGCGGAAAAGTTTCTACCTTGACCCGTATTATTCTTTTGTTACCCATATCGGCAAATCCATTGTTGAAATAGTACGTCGGCAACAGTGGTAGGCTTCTTGATTTGGTTTTCTGGGCTTCTGGCCATTTGGAAGAATCCATCCTCCAAAATATGGATTCCCGATTTACTTGTTGGAAATGGTCCTGCATATCTATGGCAATTCTTTCAAAAGGTGCCCCCTACATTGAATTGCTTATTTTTTGCCATCTTGTTTTACCCTTGCTGGAGGCGCAGTCCTTACCCTTTTCTGCACCAGTCTTTGACATCGGCACGACTTCCCAGCCAGTAGAACCTTTCTCGAACCTTTTTCAAAGTCTTCATAACTCCGGCCACCGCCTATACCATTTGCAAGGTGAATACCAAATCCTTTTGGTGGGGTAGTATTGTTTGATGGTACAGCTTTTGCCGTCAGAATTTTCCCAGACTCTTTTTAATGGCAATCTTTCATTAAAAAGAGTCCCATATGGCCCGTACCCTTTAAATCTCGGAGACTTTGAAGCTTTTTTTTCTGATAAGGGGTCTTTCTGAATATTCTGTCTTAAGTTTCACAATATCCCCAAATCAGGATCCTCTTGTTGTTTTTTTTTGCGAAAGGTTTTAGGGTCCCATTCTTGAGAGCACTGGATGCGGGTTCTTCGGCGGAAATTCATGGGATCTTCTTGTTCTTCCGTCTACTGCAATGTTTACAATCTTCAGGGCAAGGTCTTCTTGATAGAGCGTCAGCATTTTATGGTTTAATCCTCTTCGATGTTCAATTTTAAAATCGTATTCTTGAACACGTTGTAACCATCGTGCTATCTGGCCTTCAGGATTCTTGAACTGGCAACCATTTGAGTGATGCATTCCGTCCTTAGGTGTAATTTCTGGCCATAAAGGTATTTGGGGAAATGATCCAGTGATTTGACAATAGCTAAAAAATTCTTTTCTGGTCACACAATAATTCCCTTCAGGTTTTTTAAAGAACTTTGCTGAAAACGCATCCCCCTTTTTTCTTGGCCATGTTTATCTGGACAAAATTCCCCAATAGAAGTAGCCATCAGTGTCCACAATAAAAGTTTGATTGGGTTGTGGATATGACCTGGGAATTGCAAAGGGCTTTCTTCAGTTTATAAAGGTTTTTCCAACCCTTTGTTCCATTCATAGCTTTTTTTGTTCTCGGTAAGTCGATGTAATGGTCTGGCAATGGCAGCAAATCCATGTATAAATCTTCTAAAAAATGCCCCCCAGGAAACCCAATTTCATGCTTTTTTTCGGTGTAGGCCAGTTTTGGATAGTTCTTGGGCCTCTGGATCTGTTTTCACTCCTTCTTCAGTAAATTTTTGCCCCAGGTATTTAACTTGTTTTTGGAAAAAATTTCTTTTGGACTAAGCTTTAGCTGGGCAGATCTTAGCTTCTGAAAAACCTCTTCGACATTTCGGTGGTCTTCAAATGTTTTTTCCGGAATAATAATTCATCTAGGTATAAAGCATGTTTTCCAAGTTAGTCCCGTAATGTTAACTCCATCAATCGTTAAAAGTAGGGGACAGAGACCAAATGGCATAACATTAAACTGCCACAGTCCGGTTCCGGTTGAAAAGGCAGATTTTTCCTTATCTTCGGGATGAAGTTCTACTTGCCAATAGCCACTTTTCAGGTCTAAAGTCGAAACCATTTTGAACCCGTCAGAGTATCAAATTCTATTCTCGGTAATGGAAAACTTCCTTCTTCACGTCATTAAGTCTTCTGAAACAACAAAAATCTGGTGGAACCATCTTTCTTCTTAACCAGGACTACTGGAGATGACCATGGACTCGGATGGTTCTATAATGCCTTGGTTTTGCATGTCTCAAAATTTAAATTGTCCTTCGTCTCGGCTAAAGGAAATTTCGTGGTGGTTGCCTTATCGGTTTTCCCTCACCCGTATTTATTCGATGTTGAACTATTTTTTTCCCAAACCTTTTCAGAAAAAGAAACGTCTTGGTTTCTTTCAGAAGGTCTTCCCAACCCCTTAACCTGCACTGGATCTAACAGGGCTTTTGAAGAAAAAAAACAATTTGCAAAATCAGGTGGTTTCCAAAGGAACTTCAGGTGTAAAGGTATGGGTAACTATCATATTAGCCGTTTGGCGGTAAAATTTTTTCACCTTGTTGGGGCTTGTTAAATCTTTCAGGTTCAACTTTTGGGCAAAACCGGGTTTTTTTCTGTTTTGCGTCAAAGTTCTTTGGGTTGAATTCCTTTAGGGTAAGTGGACTATTTTCAATTGGTTCAACTAATAGGATTTCCCTTTTCTAAGTCTTCACACCATGCTTGGATTATGGCCTGAATTTGGGGGTAATATGACATCTTCTGTAAGTACAACTTCTCGAATGGATACTTCATTGTTCCGTGGTCTATTACAATCTCTTCATTACTATTCGCAGTATTCTTTGGAAGGTCGACAAACTTGATGTTCCATAATGTCAAACCCAAGGATAACTTCGTCCATTATGTCTGCAACAAACAAGCGTGTATAAAAGTTGTTGTCCCCAAGGTTTTCTTGCTTCATGTATCCTTTTGTATAACTTCTCCATTGGCAGTTTCAAAATAAATTTTTTCTACGGAATATTTTGCGGATGTTCGGTTTTACAATAGTATGTGGGAACCATTTGTTAATTTCACAATCCGACCGTATATTTCAGGTACTACCAAGCTGGAGCCGGTTTTGCAGCCGGGATTTTTTATTACTGTTGTTGATGGGCTTTAGCACCTGGCCAGCTTTCGCCCTTAAAGCTGGCTACGGGGAGGCCCTGAACTTGGGGACATTAAATCTGGTACAATTTCTTTGGACATCCCCCTCTTTACCCACACTTCCAACAAAGTTTCCCCTTTTTCGTCGGAAAGTCATACTGTTGTCTCCGTCTGTTTCTTTTTACGTACGATTTCTTGTAACTCTTTACAATTTTTGCAAACTTGTCAGAATTGCCTTTTCTGGTACAAAGTTTATTCTTCGAACTCTTGTCTGACCTCTGGATGTCTGTTTAGCTGTTTCAAACTGAAGTGCATAAGCAAGAGCTTGGATATTTCTTTGTCTGGCCATTCTTAACGCCTGGTTATATCTGGATCACGTAAGCCTTCAATAAAACTACCTACTGCTAATTCCTGTTTAATTTCTTCTGGGTATGCCGGATATGCCCAGATTTATACCCGACGATATCCTTTATACTCTGGAGGCTTTCATTATATCTTTGTCTTCGTCCTTGGAGCTGCGCCTTATAAACTTCCTGTAAGTGAGCTTCACCGTATCTCATTTCCAGGAACTTAACAATGGTTTCGTAGTCACATTGCTTCTCCTCGGGAATGTTTCTAAAACCTCCATAGCTTCTCCTCGAAATAGTACTAGAGCTCGTGCCTTCTCTGGTGAACTCCCAAATTTCCTTCGGCAGCTTCAAATTGTCGAAAAATACGAACCCAGGGTACCTTGCCGTCAAAAAGTGGGTGGTTTCATCAGTTCGATAGTACCACATTCTGGAACAACACCTGTCTAGCTATATTTTTAATCTGTCGCTGAAATGTTGGACTTCTTGTTGCATTTGACCTTGGATTTGATAAACTTTGTCTTAACCGATTGTTGTATTTCTTGCATCTCTTTTTTTAACATCTTCCTTGGTAATTTTAATTCAAATAGCATTTGTTTTCTTAGCTCATCTTGACTTTGTTGAAATTCTCCTTTTAGGTGTTCTCAATTTTCACCATCTTTTTTTTAAGCTCTTTTTCATTTCTTTGGTTTTTGATGTCCGAATTTTTTCTAAAACTGTTGTCTTGTTTTTTGACTTCTCTTCATTTCCTCTTTTACTTTAATTCCTTTTTGATCTTTCTCATGGATTCTTGGCTGGTCTTCATTTCTTTCTTCAGATCTTCTTGGGGTGGTCATTTCTTTCTTTATATCTTTTTCTGGATTTGCCTTATTTCTTTTCAATTTCTTTTTTCATTTCTTTTTTCTTTTGGCTTCTTCATTTTTTTCCCGCTTTCTTCTTGGCTGGTCTTCATTTCTTCTTGGCCTCTTCAGGTCTTCTTGGCTTCTTCATTTTCCTTGACTTTCTTCATTTCGTTTTTTGGTTTTTTTTCCATTTTGTTTTATTAATCTTAATTCTTCCTAACTCTGTTTGTTGTCTTGTCCCAACTGGCATTCAAAAATTCTTCTTAACCACTTCAGCTTCTTGGGTTTGTTCCGCTTCTGACACCAAATGTTCCTGACACCCCATAAAAAACGGATCCTGGTTTAACCTTTTTGGATATCTGGTTTCAAACGTTTCTATGGTAACCTTTGGAAGTAATAATGACAACTGTTTAACCTTTAATTGTCTGTCAACTTCTTAATTTGTCGGTCAAAATAAAACGGCCCGTGGGTTTTTCCCTTTTATAGTGAAGTGGAAAGAATGGAAAAGTCTGGAAAATCTAGAATTTGGAAATTTTTACTACAGGATGTAAGAAAAAGTGTGGATTTAAAAGGGTAGGATAATCCGCAATGACCGTGAAAAAGGGAAAAACTAAATAAAACCTATTTTAAATAAATTATTTAACCAAATAAAAAAATTTAACCTTTTATTTCTAATAACCAAACATAAAATAAAGTCTGTAACAATATATATATTTTTATATATATATATATATATATATATATATATATATATATATATATATATATATATATATATATATATATATATATATATATATATATATATATATATATATATATATATATATATATATATATATATATATATATATATATATATTAAAACAATACCAGGAAACGCCACTATATTAAAACAGAAAAATTTATGGAAAAAAAGTTTTTAATGGTCAAAAATAATAATTAAACCATTTATTTTTTATAATTTAAAACAAGTCAGTGCTAAAAGAAGAATTGAATAAATCAAACACTAAACATATAAAGATATTTAGTTAAATAAAACAATAAAAAGGGGCAAAAACGTTATAACTTTAAGTCTACTTTGCTTAAAGTTTTGCTACATAAAACAAAACTTTTGTTCTTTAGATAATTTTTACCTGTGACTGGCATAAAGGATTAAAAGAAAACATAATTTTTGAGAATATCAATTTTTTTGAAAATAAAAGTTTATGATGTCCAATTTTAAACAAAACAAGAATTAAAAAAAATACGATTTTTAAATAAAGGGTTTTTTTTAACAGCTGTGTAAAGCTGATGAAAGAATTAGGCAGATTATTATTTTTTTTGAAGAAGTCCACAAAGCAAAGACTAGGCCCGTGTACCGTAGGTTCTTTAAATGAATTGAGGATCAGTTTATTAACACTCCTTTAAAGGTTTGGAATTAAAAAAAAACCCCCAAAATTTCAAGGCCTCTTCATATATTTTTTGGGTTTGGACTGTAAAGAATGCATAAAAATAATACTTTGTTTTGCTTTTTGAATGCTGCTAAAGGTAAAATTGTCTAGCTAGTTCCTCAAAAAAAAACCTTTAAAAAATACCTATAAAATAGCAATATGGCTCTTGGAGCTACCGATGAGCAAAAGAGAAAAAATATTTATTAAAAAAGTAGGGTCATTAATAGGGAAAGGCTCTTTTAAGAAAAGATAAAGGAAAAAAAATAAAAGTTGTGAAAAGGGAAAAAATTATCTTAGTCGAAAGAAAAAAACACTTTTGGAAGCTTGAGGCTATGGGTATGATGTGTTTGTGTCAATTAGAAGGGAATTTTTAAAAAAGTAACGTCCGCAAGAATAAATTTTTTGTTTTCCAGAACTTGGATGCTTATAGGTAAAGGAAAAAGAATTCGCTTTTGGCTACAGCAAACACAATTTTTTTTGAGGTTTTAGATTTCATCAACAGACCTAACTTCAGTTTTTTTGGACACCATTAAGTTTAATTATTTTGAAACCAAACAATAAATCTTCTTTCATCCCCTTTTCCCTTTCGTTTAACTTTATATCAGCCCACCACTTATTTAATTTTATAGTTTACTAATCGGAAAAATTTAAGCCATTGTTTGGCAAGAGTAATTTAAAAATGATTTTAAATAAAAATATCCAAAGGTTTTTTTTTTTTTTTAATTTTTTTTTCTATTTAGAAATATTTCTTTTTTATTTATTAATTTTATTTTTAAAACAAGTATACCAATGATTGGTATATTTGAGCCTATCTTTTTGCAAAAAAAAGCATATTTAAAAATATGTTTTTTCCTTATTTTTCCCTCTATAAAATTTTGTATTAATATTAATCCCAAAATTTGTTTTATAAAATTAGGAAAAAAAAATGAAAGTTAAGGTTTTTCTTAAAAAAAATATATTAAAAAAAATAGAATAAAATTTTCCAACTATAACCTAAAACTTAAATTAACTTAAATTAATTTAATTTTAAAAATAAAAAATAGACAAAATTTTTGCTTACATTTATTTTCTTTTAGTGAATGGGAGGGTGATACTGCATTAGTAGTTTTTATATAGGGATACTGTGGCCCTTTCCATCGCGTATTGTCTGCAACTAAATTTAGATATTTTAGATAATTGCCTATTTTTGCCAGAATAAAGTTGGTTATTATAATTTTTGGGACTAAAATAATAAACCGCTATGATTTGAAATGATTCCTTTTCTTAAATACCAATAAATACTTGATTAAAAAATATAATATAAAATTTATACTATCGCGTATAAATTATTCGAAGAAAAAACAAACCTTCATGCATTAAGCAGTATTTAAATTTATTTTTATAAAAAATATTACTTTAATTATTTTGTTAAAAATATTTTGTAAAAAACAAAAGTAGGTATAAAAAGGCAAAATGTTAAAAATTTAAGAAACACCTTTGGGTATATTAAACGATTTAAAGTCAATTTTTGTAAAAAATCGCTTTTTTTTGAACTGGAGCAATTTTTGTAATCTTCTATAAAAAAAATAAAAATATTTTAAAAAACGTTTTTTTGCTTTTTTAAAACAGTTCCACGCAATAAGTATAATATATATATTCTCTTATTCGCCAAAAGAATAAACAAAAATGCTAATGATTTTGCTGTTTTATTTGGGATAAAGACCGATTTCGACCAAGGGGAGGCGTTCAGGTCGACAGCATTTCCAACGAAATATCGCTTTTGGTTTTGGCGTAATCCAGAACGCGTTCTGGCCCTTTTGAATTGCCAAAAATTCGTACAAAAAGCCGTCCAAAAGATTTTGTGTGTTTCAAAATAAAAGCCGCTTTGCTGTTCATGACCGCCCTAAACTTCGCTTTTGAATTTGTCTTAAAGAAGTTATAAACAAAATTTTAACAACGTATTAGGAAAAACCCAGGAAATATAAATTTTATACACTTAAAAAAATTATAACTTCTATCATATAAAAAATTTATAAAAAATTTTTTTTAACTTCATTTAGGGATAATTTAAAACAAGTTCAAAAGTCCTAATTCTAGTCGGTCATGGTTAGTTCTAATTAGCAAAGGGCTTTTTTTTTAAAATAGCGTTCTGGTCTACCTCAAACGGCCGTTTTTCCCGAACATTGGCTTCCTTCGACCAGAACGGGGCCCTTTTTTCCTCCATTGGCCGAAATCGGGTTTTGATCCCAATTATATTCCAAAAAAAAACTATAAGCTAAAAAATAAGGAACTAAAACTAGAAAAATTTAAGCATTAAATGGTTCTTAATCATTATCTTTTCTAAAACAATAATTAAAGTAATTTTTTAAGAACCTTGTATAATTTCTACAGCAATGCAAAAAATTTAATAAAAGATTGGTAGCCCCAAGGCCATAATTTAAAATGTCATGATAAAAACAGAAAATCTAAATATAAAATCTTTCTTGGCATTTTTGAAGTGTGTTCGTGAAGTGCAACTATTTAAAGAACACCAGTTGTTTAACCTCTAAATAAAATTTTCTACAATGTTAAAATAACCTTTTTATATTCTCCTAGGAACAAAAGGTTTAAAACTACTCATGTTTCTTTTAACTTTTTCTAGTTAAAAACCTTTTAGCCGCAGCCATTAAAAACTGTAAAATCCCATAAAATTTAATGTCTGTTCAGAAAGGCGGTAAAAACACATTAATGCTGATCAAAATCAAACTAGACTAATTAACCAATATAATGGGTTTTATTACCTGAAGAACTCCTCGGTCTTTGTTATACATTGTTTTATTTAATTATTTAGTGCTTTCTTGAATCATTGATTTTAACATAACTATAAAATCCTTTTGTACTCTTTTTTTCCTTAAAATAAGAAAGATTTGTACATAAAAATAAGACGGGGGTGGTAGGATACCCAGCAAAATTTAGGGTGGAAACTGCCCAATCACGCTCATTCACGCATTGTTCGATGCCGCCACCAATACGATCTTCCGGCAATTTTGTTCTTAGGTAAAGCGTGTCAAAATAATCCGAAAAACTGTTTTACTTAAAAAAAAAGAGAAAAAAAACCAAAAAGAAAAAGATAAATTCAAAAAAAAAATTATAATAGGTTCAAATACATCTTGAATAAAAATTACAAAATACTAGCAAAGAGAAAACGACCAAAATTTTATCATTTAAAAGTAAAAGTAGAAAGAGAAGGACACGTCATTAATTTTTATAGATCATCATTTCCATTGAAGGGGTGGATATCGTGCTTAAATTCTGGAAAATGGAATAATAGCTTTAAAAAATCGTCGATGATGATAACTAAGCATTTCTTGCAGTTTTGCTAGTGCAAATAACTATTATTTTTGTCTTAAATTTTCCCCATCTTACCACACCATTAGACAAGAAGGGAAATTTTATTTTTTAATTTTAATGTTTTATCTCTAAATTGGATAACTAAAATTTCTTATGTCCCAAATGTTGAAGAATAATAAAAATATTTAATTTTTAAAATAAAAAGCGATCGTCTTGGTTACAAAGGACGTTTTCTTATAACCTCAAAGAAATATTTATTAAAATTAACTGTTCTAATTTTTGTAATGGAATTATATAATTCAAATAAATATATTTTCAATATTCAAGAAGTCGGTTCCAATATCACGGATAAAATTTTAAACTTTTTCGGTTTACTCCGGATTTGGTACATAAGAGTTTTAAGATCCCGATCACAATTAGGTAAGATTTTAAAATTTTTAAATGGAAATCAATATGGGGTCAAAGTTTTCAAAAATGATTCTACCTTTTGGATTCGCCATTTTAAAAAAAATCCAACTTTAAATTCTAATCAACGATCTTTAAAACTCCTATGTAATTTTTGTAAATTAAAGAGATTCAAAGGTCCCATATTGGATCCGCCATCTTGAGTTTCGCAAATAGGCTTCGGATTCGTAATTCATCCCCAAAACCCCTGATACCAAATTTAAAAATCGTTAAATCGTTGCCGACATTTGCAGTTGACTTCTCAACCCAAATTCCTTTGTACGGTCTTTCACCTATGTTCTTGGCTCTTCAGTTTCCTTTAATCGACGTTTATTAGTTATTCTAGATGATAATTTTTCAGCTTCTACAAATTAATTGGGGTGTCCCGGGCTCAGTACTAAACCCATCATCTTCACATCAACTTTTTTTTCACAATCAATCCTATTCATAGTACCCTTCACCATATAATTCAATTTCCTAAGCCACTTTGTAAATCTAATTTGAAAACAAGCGCAGGTCAATGTGAAACTCTTTTACAAGACCGTAAACTAATCTTGGATTGGGGGCAAAAAATTTTATTTTGCCTCCAAAACACAGTCATGTTTTTCTATCGGAAAAAGTCTGGCAATGTATCCATTTTCATACGAGCGGCCAAGTTTAAACGTAATTAATTAGACCTTAGCCCCCCTGGACTTCCCAAATTAACGCCTATGGCTGTTTCTTTATATAAAAGAACCATTAAAACTACGAAAATTTGTTTGTCGGGTTACCCTTTGAGAAATGCCCAATTTAAAATTTAAAAAATTCCAAAAAAGATTTTTAACTTTCAATTATTTTTTTTATGGAAAACAAAATTTATTACAAGAAGAAAATCTTTGGTAAAAAATCAATTTTAATATTTTAAACACTTTTTTTTCTAATTTTTAATATATTATGACACCTTTCTTTTCTGCCCCCAATATCTACTGGGGGATCAAAGACTAATCAAATGGAGCTTACAATCAACATACTAAAGTGCCGGTTGTTTATCTTCTAAAATTCACTTACCACCATCTAACCCAAAAAAATGATTAAAAAATACGGTGCCCCGCTCCCGGACTTTTTAGGGGGGGCCCAAAACTTCGGCGGCCCCGGAAAGGGGGACGGCTGTGGGCTTGCCCTTGTACATACCTTTTACGCCCCCGGGGCCCCCCCTCCGCTGCTTTTAAAAATATAAAAACCGGCCCCAGGGCTTAAACCCCGGGGAATCCTCTGTTGCCGGGGGGGCTGCCCCCGCCCCAGCGGGGGGAAAGGGGGGCCCCGGCCCCCCGGGGCAGCAGCGGCGGAAATTTTCATCACTGAAAAAAAAAAAATACTAATGAAAAAAAAATTAAATTTTTACACATTTGGTTTAAACTAGTCAAAGAAATTTAAAAGGAAATAAGTCTTTGCTACTTAAATTATATAAAAATTTTATTTTATAATGAGTTAATGCTGATAATCAATGTAAATGGATATATTTTTTTTTTCAAAACCAAAAATTTTTTTATTTATATTCACAACTTGGACATATGATTCGTTTTTTAGACTAGAAATTTAAACTAATATTAAAAACAAACATTTGAAGAGTTTAAGCGTTAAATACAATGCGTGTTTTTAATTTTATAAATTTAAAGGTTTCAAAAAACAATTTTTTTACCATTTATGGGAATGGGGGGAAATTTTAATTGTCTTTAAATGTCATGTTTCGGTTTTTTTTTTTATCAAAATTTAAACATAAGTAAAATCTTTTTTTTTTTTAAAAAAATTTTCCCAATGTTTTAAAATAATTTGTTCAATAGTTCTTTTTTTAACCATATGCACTTTGGGACATGTATAAAAGTTTAATTTGGATAGCTCTGTCTTTTTTTTTTTTTTTCTTGTTTTTTTTTTTTTTTTTACCTTAGTTTACATTTTAGTCCCTTTTTTTTAGTTTTTTTCCCTTTTAAAAATGGGGGCTGATTTTTTTTTGGGTTTCCAATGTTTTTTAAAGTTGTTGTTTTTTTTTTAAAAACTTTTTTTTTTAATTTTTCCTTTTTTATTCATCATTAATGATAAATTTAATTTTTAGCCTTTGTTAATTGCTATTTTTTTTAATTGATTTTTTTTAAAAAATCGTTTTTTTTGGGGTTGGGGGTTTATTAATATATGGATCATGCTATGGTATACCGCAAGCTTTTGTCAGTATTTTGGGCTTGCGTAGTTTAAAAAAATATGTTTATTTGCTACTTTGCTGATCTTTAAATATAAGGAATTGTTAGAATTATCCTTTAAATTTTTTAAAATAAATTAAATATTATTTGGTTTATTTAAATTTGGGTTTTAAAATTTTAAAATTGTTGTCAAAATGGTACGACTAAAACATACAAAAATGCCATCCACATCACCAATATAAACATTTATAAAACAAAGAAAGTTTTTTATTTTTTTTTTTAAATTTTTTAAAAAAATTTTTAAAAATGGGGTCTAAAGGGATCCCAATTATTAGACCCCTTTTTTAAATTGGGGAAACATATGGAAAAAAAGTCTGACAGATGTCAATTTTGCAGGATTTGAAAAAAAATTAAAAAAAAAGTTCAATGTGATACAGAGGGGTTAGGGTGTGTAGGGCTCGACGAGGGAAAACCAAAGTCGATAAGGTACATTAAAATCATGTTTTTTGGGAAATTTTCTTAAAAAAAACCCGGTTTTTTACACGCCCCCCTGGGGAAAACCTTGGAGGGGGGAAAAAAAATATTTTAAAAGGAAAAAAAGTGACCAATGTGCCCAACCCATTTTAAAAAAAGTTGAATATATGTCGAAAAAATTGGGGAAAATGTGGCTCGTTCAAAAAATTATCTAGACAAAAGGAGATCAGATGTGGGGAAACCGCGGTTTTTTAAAAAGGGACCGTGCAATATCTGCATATTTCGTTACTTGGGGAACGGGTTAAACATCTAAAATCCCCAGTACCTAGTGTTCAGGGTTTTTTCAAGCTTTCGTAGGCTGTCCCCAAAAGCAATAAAAAAATCTGTTTTGTACTAAGTAAGACCCCATTTAAAAAAATTAAAAAAGGCATTGCTAAATAGCCTAAACATTTTTTTTGGGAATAAAAATTTTTCTTTTTCCAAAAGGGGTTTTTTAAAAAAAAATCATTAAAAAAATAGGGGCCAAAAAGCGATTTTTTTAAAAGCCGGGAGCAACAAATGATTTTGAAGGCAATAATAGGGGAAAATTTTTTAGGGGTTTTAGTGATTTACTAGGACACTATCGGCTTTTAAAAAAACCCTTTTTATATATTCGGCAAATATTAACTTTTTATTTTTTTTTTTTTTAAATTAAAATAAATTAACATAATTTTTTTTTATACTGCCCAAAAAACCTTTTTTAAAAAATCCCCAAACATTCAAAAATTTTTTTGCCCCCGGGGAAGGGGTTGTGGCTGGTTTTTTTTTGGCCTGTTAAACCCCGGGTCTGGCTTCATTTTTAAAACCCAGCCTTCAATAATGGGGGGAGACACATGTTTTGATATTAAGCAAAATTAAAAAAAAACTCCTTTAATACTTTTTTGTTAATTTAAAAAAAATAAAAAGGTATGATATTTTTTAGTAACAGTTAATTTATTTATTTTTTCAAGTGTTATTTTTTTTAAATTTTCATTTCCTTGAACTTTCCCCTTTTATAAAAAGGGGAAGGGGGATGTGTCTCGTATTGGGGCCCCAGCAAATTGGCTAACTTTTTTCGGGCTCCACTTTCCGATATTTTTCCCCCTATCGATGCGATGTCTTGGTGAAATCTTTCCCCTGCTCTCCGTTGGGTCCAATTTGGGGAAAAAATCCAAAAAGGGAAAAGGTGAAGTTTGGGGGCATTTTTCTTTTTAAAAAATTTTTTGGGGCCTGAGCAGTTCCCCCAGTTCACGATAATTTTCGACTTGGTGTTTCCAAAAAAATTTTTTTCAAACATTTTTTAAATTTCCATCCCCCCTTTTGGTCACTTAAAATGTCCGTGAAGTTGGCTTTTTTAAAGAGTTGCCAATTTTTGGGCCCAAAAAATTCCTTCTTTAATTTTGGCTTCACTTATGGGAAATTTTTTTTAAATAGTTGAGAGCTTTTCCCTTTTTTTAACCAGTTTTTTTAAAAATTTTTTGATCAATCCTAACTTTATGTGAAGTGGAGGTAAATTTTTTTTTCTTTCTAATAACGGTTCTCGGGTCAAATTTTTAACCCCAAACCCCTTTTTTTTTCACGGGGGGGCGCCAAACCTTTATTTTATAATGTTTGTCTTGCACGGCTGTCCCACTCAAAAAAAAAGCAGCATTTTTTTTGTGTATCCGTCAGTCCTGTCAATAACGCTACCACTTTCAAATCTACCCATTTGTGATCTTCGTACTTTATACATCTGAGTATCACCTTGGGGTTGTCAAATTTTTTTCCTTTTTTTACCGAATGAGCTATAGGAACGGATGGATGTTTTTTTTTCATTATAAAGAAAAACATTTTTGGAGTTTTAGACGAATCTATGAATAGTCTCCTTTAATGTGAAATTATAAAATTTTTGGGTTCCCCCATTACCGGAATATATGGAAAAAAAATCACGCGCAAAAAATTTTAATTGTTCCCCTTTTCTGTAAGGGCCCCCAACTTTTTCCAAAGAGTTCCAAAATTTGGGCGGTTCCCCTTTTGGGGTTTTTTTCCGTCAAAAAAACCCTTCAATTTTTCCTTAGAAAATTTAAAATTTTGGGGAACCAACCAAAACCAATTTTGGCAGGGGGTCCGGTTTTTGCAAGAGTCTGTTCCCCGAATCAGGTAAAATCTCAGGGGTTTGGGGGGAATGGGTAATGAATTGTCATTTACTGGTCGATGCAGACGGAACATTGGGATACTGAATGCACGCTTAGTTTTGCTTGTAATTCCTTTTATTCGTCATGCAAAAAAAAAAAATCCCGTGATTGAGGTTCCCCAAACCATTGGAACTGCAAATGGCATAGATTTATTTCCCCCCCCAGCCATCCCCCCAATGTTCTCGAACCGAACTGCAAAACCTTTTGGGGGCCCGGACTTTTTTTGATCGCCAACTTTACATCCCCAAATACAGTTCCTAACCTTTTTTTCCCCGTGAAGATATCGGTTTTTTTCGCCTTCCCCAATTCCCAAAAAAAATAACAGAATTTTTTTAGCTTTTTTAAAACAAATTCCCCGTCGACTTTTTTTTCACGTGGATCCCCAAAATAATCGAAAAAAAAACAGATGTTTACTAAATGATTATAAAAAAAAGATAAAGGGGGGTTTTAAGCATAGATCCCCCCCTGTCCATAATAATGGGTCGCCCATTTATTACCCCCCCACTAGACCCCCCTTCCCCGGGGAAACTGAGGCTAATAAAAAAATCAGTCCAAATATTACAAATCACACGATTTTTTTTTGGGAGGATTTTTTTTTTAGACAGTGTAGTTGGTTATAGTTCGGAAAATAAAAAAATTTTCAGGATAGAGTCCGGAAAAAAAATTTCAAATCTGGATTTTTTTTATAAATGCCCCCTAGTCTCATTGATTTTTGGGGAAAAATTTATCAGAAATTAGAAAATTTTTTCTATCTTCCTCCATTTCGTCAAAATTTTCTAAAAAAAATTTTTTAAAAAAACACTTATTTTCCTTTTCTTTACTATTTATTTTCATAAATAAAAAAACCCAAAAAGTTGCGTTTCTCGAATAATTAAACGCAATCTTTTTTCATCATCTTTTAATCAATCACATTTTTACTATCAGGGGGTATACGCTGAAAAATTTTTAAGGCTTTTCAAGCCGTATTTTTTTTAAAGGTTTTTTTTTTCATTGGTTTTTATTTTTTGGTTTTTCCCTTTGTTTTATTATTTTTTCATTCCACTATCATACCTGGGGTTTAGACGCCCTAATTTCTCCCCAATTTTGGGGTTTGGGGGGGGGTAGGATAATCGGGTTTTTAAAGGACAAAATAAATCCAATCGGGGTAAATCAAAACAAAAATTTTTAAAAAATTTTTCAAAGGGTTCCCCAAAAAGGGGAATTCGATGGGGATAATGGACCCAAAAAAAAGACTACAGAGCGACGGGGTCGTTTTTGAGGCCTAGCACTAAGAGATCGATTTTTCACAACAAGGGCAGTTGCGAGTAAAAAGGGTTTTATGCTGTCGCAAAAAATGAGGAGGTTTTTTTCGCCGGGAATGCCCATCTTTTCACCTCTAGCACCACAGCATCGCGGCAACGTTGGGGTGGGGTTTTGGAAGGGGGTTTAAATAAAAGGGGGAATGGAACTTAGTCATGTTCAGTGGGGCCCGGGGTTTTTTTTTAAACAAGATGGCCGTCGGAGAGTAAAGGGAGACGGGTAAAAAAAGAAAGCCAAATTTTTTTCATCAAGGGCTTTTTTCCCCAAATGGGGTTTTGGGGGTATGGCGTGCCATTGCATACGGCAGGGGGCCCCGATTAGTCTTTTGGGGGTTTAACATGAATCCTTTTAATATCCACGAATTTGTACAATCACATCTTTTCCCCTTTTTTTTGGAAACATTGAATTTCCCCTTTTTCCCCGGGCAAACTCTCCCCTTCGTAACTTCAGATTTTCCCGTTATCAAAAATTTTTGGGGGGTATGAAAAAAAAGGTTTACCGCAATGTATGGGATATGATTAAAAAAGGGAAAATTTTTCCAAACCCTTTTATAAATTTTGGGGCTTTAAAAAACCCAAATTTGAGGGCCCGGGGGGTACAATATACACCTAACCCCAATTAAGCCGCGATAACTTAACAAATTTAAAAAAACAGAGGAGTTTTTAAACATAATTTTTTTTTTAAATGGGATATCTTAGCTATTTTTAAAATTCCCCATTTTAAAATTTTTTAACATTTTCCCCTTTTTTCAGTAGACCTAAAATTTTTAAAAAAATTCTCAAATTACAGCACTCATACTCTTTTTTTGCCTTTTGTATATGTAATTTAACATTTTTTTCGGCTTTAAAAAATACTTGTGTTTGTTGGTTGGTGGATATGGGTATGGTTGGTCGCGAGCATATATTTAAATGCAGCCCACTGGCTTATTGCTTGCTTTCTTATTATAAAAGTTCCCTTTATTAGGTCTAACAGATTTCTACCAACATGTCAATGTTAAAGAAAAAATTGGCTCTGTATATTTTCTAACAATATATGTTTTCCCAAAATTGTACATTGCAGAAAAAATTTTATTTTGTAAGGCTTTTTTTTTCCCCCTTTCCCCCAAAAAGTGTATATTGAAAAAAACGTTACGTATGTAAATTTTCTAAAAATTTTTTTACCAAGTTTTTTAAAAAACCCCAACACTTGTCTTAATTATGAACCTCCAGGAAAAAAGGCCAGTTGTTCCCCCTTTTTTTAAAAGGGAAAAGACGGGGTTGCCTTTGCATGTCTTTAATTAGTTGATGCATGCCAATAAGCCAGATGTTGTTTTTGGGACAAATGGCTAAAATTTCTAAATAAACCGGCTTCTGCTAATTTATCTGATTTCTCATTGCCTTCTGTTCCTGTGTCTCCAGGAACCTAGAGAAGTTCTATCTTGTTGTTCCTGGCGAAAAGTTCTTTAAGACCGTTTAGGCACTTCACCTTGGTTTTTGATGTAAAACGATGAGAGTTTAAGGCTTTTAGGGTCCGAAATGATACATTATATTATTTTAAAAACAAATATTAATTTTCTCATTAAATGTAAACAACCTCGTTATGAAAAAGTATATGCATCCGTGTGAAATAAAACACTGACAATAAAAAACGGGAAAGGAATTCGAATAAATATTTTCCCGGCCAAAAAAAAACAAATATTTATCCAGTAAATTCAATTTTCCTATTTGTTGGCGGACAACCCGTGTTAAAACTCCAGAGTGACTGACAGGGATTTTTATTTAAATGTGTCCTCGGTCCGTTTTGTTCGGCTATGATTTACGATGGTCGAGAGGACTAAAAATGGGTTTAATGGTGCGCGCAAAGTTTGTTTTTACTGAAAACGACACCTAACAAAGTGCTTCAAGAATACTTCATTGTCAGAAAATAAGCGCTGACGAAAAAGCATTAAGTGTACCTTCCCGCCCTGGTCATTTATAATGGTTTCTCTTCTTTTTACATTTAATTTTTTTTAACGAAATTTAAATAATCTTGCTAAACTGTGGTTTTTAAAAGTTTTTTTTAAATGTAGATGGTACAAGGTTGTTCTCATTTATTGTTGTTATAAAATTTGATTTACATTTTTTAATATAACACAGTGGCCTTAACTTTTTTAAAAAATTTAAAAAATTTTAAAAAATTTTGGTTTTTGGGCTTGTAAATTTTGGAAAATTTGCCCCTTGTTAAATTTTGTTAAAAATACATTTTTTATTTATTTGTTTTGTTTTAAGCAAACCACAGCTTTAAAGTAAGAACATAATATTTGTGCTTTTTCGTTTAAGCATGGCATTATGATAAAAGAGTCTTGGGGCCAGGAAATTTTTAATTTGGAAAAAAAAAATCGTTTTTTAGACAACCCGATCGGGGTGGGTTTTTTAACATCTTACTCGGGGAAAATACCACAATTCATGTACAAAACCCTTTTTAAATTTGGGAAAAAAAATTTTTCAAATTTTTTTTTTTGCCAATTTTTGTAAATAGTTTTTTTCTTGTTTTTTTTTTTTTAATTTTTTATAAATAAAGCAAATGGTAAAAGAAAATATTTATATTTTATTTAAAAAAACCCAAAATTTAAAAAATTACTTAATAATTTAATAAATTTAAATAAACCAAATATCCTTTTAAAAAAATGTAATATTTTCTTTGGGGGCCCATTGTTTTCTAAAGAAGTTTATTCCAGACATCAAATGGACCCCCAAACCCCCCCCGGGAATTATTTCCCCCTTTTAAAATTTATCCTCAAGTTTGTTTTACATTTTTAAAAAACATTTTCCCCTTTTTTTTTTTAACTAAAAAAACCCCAAAATTTTTCATTTTAAATTTTTTAAAAGGAAAGTGCGGGCCCCCGGGGAAACCCCCCATATGCCTTTTCCTTCATTCATCACTTGGGGCGATCCGGGGGGGTTTTTTTTTCCGAAAGATAAAATATCTGTCCAAAAAAGATCCAGTACAAGGAAAGGGGGTTGATATTTTAGGAGATTTTTTATACCCCCGGGACTGAACCCCTTTTAAAAAAAAATACACCAATCCTTATGCTCTCAGCCACCCCCAAACATTTACCGAAAATCCCACACTTCTGTCCTTTTGGGTATATTTTTTTTTGAAATCTGTTCCCCTTACTTTTTGCACGACTGAAACACTTTCTTATCGGTAAATATTATATTTTCCCAAAAAATCGGAGGTTTTTTATTTGCATTTGTTAAAAACGGTTTTGAGGCTGGGGGAGCGCAATTCGGGGTTTTTCCTTTTTCTTCGCCGTGCCGTTCCAACCGATGCTGGAAAATTGCTTTCAAAACATTAACTAAATCTTGTCTTACGAAAGGGAAGAAGAATTGCCGAAGATTTGATGGC
>JAHBCN010010706.1:0-30881 GCA_019359885.1 Listronotus oregonensis | reverse complement strand
AAATTAAAAACAAAAATTTTTAAATTTATTATTATTTACCCATAATTTAAATGTTCAAAACCTTTCTAATCTTAAACAAACTTTAAAAATTTTTTTTTCTTATTCGTTATCGCTTTTATTTTAAATTTCTTCAGTAATTGGGAGCAACTTTTTTCGTTTTGACTGGTATATTTAAAATTTTTTACCAAGACAAAAAGTTTGGGTGTGTTAATTAATTTTAAGTTTACCTGAAATTACTTCGGCATCAAGAATAGGTAACCATATATTATTTAAATTAACAGATATTGATGCTACATATTTATCTTTATTCAATAATATAAATGTACTTTCCTTTTTTTTACGGGTTTTTAAACAAGTTTTCTTTGCTAAAAACCAGAAGCATTCAGTTTAGATAATAATTTGATTTTCTCAGAGTAAATTCATTTTAAAAGGCTTAACATTTAATTTTTTTTGTTTTGCTTGAAATATTTATAAAAGATTTTTCTTACAAACTTCATTTTTTTCCTAATGTTTATTAAAAACACAACAATTTAAAATAAAAAATATTAATTTATCAATTTTTTGTAATTTTTTAAAACTTGCAAAACATTAATTTTTTTAAGTTACCAAATGTTTTTTTCTTAAAGTTCATCAAAAATAACATAATTTAAAAAAAACACAAAAATGGGTAATTTTTCGATAAATTTTAAATTTTTAAATCCATTTTTTTAAATATTTTTCTTTACACGTAGATTTAAACAAATTACTAAAAATGGCTAAACTTAAAATAATGCATTTTATTGACGAAAAACTTGAACCCATTTTTTTATCTTCAAAACATTTTTTTTAATCTTGGTAAATGCGTCATAAAATAGAAAAAAAAAAAATCTTGTCAAAATCTCAATTTTTAATTTTTATAGCTAAAAATAACACTAAACAATTACCTCCGTTTATTATGTGGTTGTTGACAGTTTTTTTGATTTGTAGAATTCTTTTATGGTTTGGCCAATGGTCTGAAGGTTTCACCTATATATAATTTATTATTATAACACTCACAAGAGATAACATTTTTGTCACAAATACAAATTCTACGTTTAAATAATTTAAGGTCAAAAATTAGAAAAATAATTTGTGGTGCTTCTCAGGGTTCTGTTCTTGGACCTTTGTTCAGGGGTGGATTTACGCAAAGGCCGAGTAGGCTAAAATTAACTTTTTAAAAAATGTAATCGTAAATTTTAATGATGTAATTAATGACTTTGCAGAAAAAAAATGTTCGAAGAAAAATGTCAGTATAAAGTTTTGCCTATAATTAAATAATCCATAGTTAAAAAAAAAGACTTATTTGTTTTACAAGTTTAATTTATATTTTGCTTTTATATTATGAAATTTGCTTGTTTTAAAGAATTTTTATTTAATTTTCTGTATGATTTACTTTTGTTAAATTTGCTTATTAAATTTTTATAAAAATTACTAGTGAAGTTTTCATTCTTTTAATGTTAAATTTTTCGTTCTGATATGAAAAAATTATTAATATATTAGGGCTTGCCTTTATTATTTTTTTTATATATAAATTACTTAGCTTTACTGGATATAAAAGGAAAATTTACAATATTATACAACTTTTTTATGGAATAACTAATACAAATTCTTTATATCAGTTATAAAATCCTCTCCATTTTTAATAATTTATGTCGATGTTAAACTGAATTTCAAAGAACATATTAGAAAAATTATGTAGTAAACTTACATCTAATTGTTAAGCTATCAGAATACTTTGTTATGAATTGGAAGACTTCCAATTCGTTTTGTAATCTATTTATTTAGCTTTAATTGAATCAATTATGAGATATAGAGTTTGTTTTTTAGATTTCTTTTACCAGTACCTTTTATATTCAGTGTTTTAATTTCAAAAACGAGCAGTTTGATATATTTGTAATTAAAGACTCTTGTAAACCATTGTTTCTATTAAAAAAAATTTAAAACTTACTTCTATCTATATTTTGGAAAGTGTAATATACAAAAAATATTTATTTAATATTACCAAGAATTATTTACCCAATACTACACAAAATTATAACTTAATCTTCCAAATTTATGTTCAACTTTAATAAAACAATCCATAATTTATAATTTCAAAAAAATGTTTAATCATTTACCTGTTAGTGTTAAAAATATAGGTAGTTTTTATAAATTTCAATTGTCAGTTAAAAACTTAATGTTAGGAAGGGATTATTTTGCAATACTTTGACAATAATTTGGAATAGATATATTGCATAGAACCACTATATTGTCTTTTTCCTCATAATATTATATAATTTATTATTATTCTTTGTTATTATCATAATTTTTATTTTAATTTGCTTTGTTAAAAAAGATGTATAATCTTAAATGAAAATAAAGCAATATATTATTATTCTATTTTTGATCACGAATTTTGAAAAATTCTCCTCAGTGCGACCGGTCTGACGTCAAGCCCTCCATCATATACCATTGGTACGAGTATACGAGCTCAATTTACCATAAATACAAAGCAATAATAATTGTCGCGCGCCGTTGTTTATATTACCAGCACCAATCTCAGCGTTCACCAGTCTTTTTTCACCAACCAGTACAGCGGGTTCGGATCGGGTGCTGGTGAGAAAGTGGCTGAAAAATTTTTCAAAGAAAACGCGTCCGCGATTATCTTGAGAATTAAAAGTTTTTAGCTTGTTTTTTTTTTATAATATTTGGGTAAGTTTCCTTTTTTTGGTTTTTTTCTTTTTGTTGGTACCTTTTTTTAATAACTATTCCTATCGAAATTTTAAAACTTTATTAACATATATGTATAATATTATACATTGTACTATATATATATATATATATATATATATATATATATATATATATATATATATATATATATATATATATATATATATATATATATATATATAAAATAGGGTGACGGGAAATTTAAAAAACTTGTTTTTTCTTAACTTGGGGGTGGAATTTGTAATTTATTAAAAACGAAAATTTTTGACAGAAAAAAAAGATTTTACCCAATATCTTAAGGCGGCCCATTAATTTTTTAAATGAATTATAAATTAAAATTTTAGTTGCAAAAAATTAGAGGTGTTTAATAATACTCTTTTTATGCTAATTAAAAGTTATAAGTTAAAAAAAAATGTGACTGTTGTTGAATTTTTAAAAAAAGTCCCCAAAAATGACATAATGTTTTTGGGCACTACAGTAAAATGGTTATATTTACTTATTCTTAAATGTTTTTAAAGATTACAAGGCAAAAAAAATCTTTGCAAGCAAAGATTTTAACTTATAACTAATTTTAAAAATTAATGGGCCGCCTAAAAATAAAAAGTAAAATCATTTTTTTTTGTTTTCAAAAATTTGTTTTTAATAAGCAATAAATTCCACCCCCAAGCTAAGAAATTTTTTTTTTTTATATATAAATTTATATTTATATATAAATATTTATATATATATATATATATATATATATATATATATATATATATATATATATATATATATAATATATATATATATATATATATATATATATATATATATATATATAAATATATAAAAATTCACAATTTTCTTTGGGATGCGGTCTAGTACTGAAGTTAAAGCCTTTTTTCTTTTATTTTACCATACGCCGAGCTTTTAGAAATTTATTTTTTCTTTTTTAAGATGACAGTATAAAGAAAAATCCTTTACAATCAAAAAATTAATTTACAAAAAAACCCGTATCACGCAAAAAGTGGTAATAATTCTTTTATCACAGCTTTGGACTTAAGGAGACTCACTTTGTGTTAAACTCTTTTAAGCGCGAAATTACTTATGTACAAACTCACCAACATCATCATAGGTTCAAAATTTTAAGCTGGCCAATAATTATTTCAGCAAACCAACAAAATTGAAATCAGAGTATGATAAATCTCGATTATAATTGGAATGTTAAAGAACCTTTCAATGCATTTTTTTTGAGACATTTTTAATCAATTGGGCGATTTTATCGCAGTTGAATAGGTAATTGCTCAACCTTCATCTTGGTACCTCCTAAAAAGCTCAGTAGAGATATCAACACCTCGCTGTTTTTGATCCATACTTTGTGATACTTGAAAGACAGGAATTTTTTGATTGGCGATAATAGGATTATTTATCAGGTCAATATTTTATTATCCCAGTGACATTTCATCTAAATTGTATAACTTTGATGACAAAACATAAGTTTATTATTATTTCATATAAGTTAAAATTTAAAAAAATTAATTGTAAATGGTTGGAATCCCAGACAATTGGATACTCAACATTTAATTAGCTAAAAGTACGTCCTCTTAAATTACATTTTAATAACTTTTACTAGACACTTTCACGTAACTCAAGTTCAAGGTTACGATAGAGTTGATTAATTGCAATATGAATCGAGAAATTTGCAAAAGCCCTTAATTACACCTGCAACTAAGAATTCCTATTTAGTGCGTGGAAAATTCAAAGGAAAAAATATAAATTAGTCAAATAAGAAAGTCAAATGTGTTAATATTATGTATATTAAGTAATGACGATCAACAGCAAGTTAAGCTTGCAAAAAAACATATTTTTATAACTAGTTTACCAAAAACTAAAAAAATATGTTTTTTGAAACCCAAAGAAGCTGAAAAATCAAAATAATATAGTCAAAGTTATAAAATTATTATAAACAAAGGATTAAAATTATTAAACTATTATAGCGTGATCTTGTTAAGTATGTGGGATGAAAAGGGCTCCGCTAAGCGAAAATTTAAATATAATAATTATTTAAATATTTTTTTAATGTATTAATGAAGACGAAATTTTGAAAAAATTTTATTAATGAACAATTGTTTAACTTGTCAAAAAATAACTTTAAGTTAAATTTGTAACGGATATGAGTTTTTGAAGTGTTCTGAATACACCGAAATTTTTTTAATTTTTTTATTAATATTTAATACCTAAAAAAAATTATTTAGTGTGAGTACTGGGGTTTTGACTTTAGCGCGCAGCCAAAATTGTCGCGTGGAGACCCATTTTCAGAGGTATATTAAAATTATAAATAAGAAGAAAGAGTTCCAGGAGTCGAGATTTTTTGGGAAAATTTTCCCCCTCTTCAAGGATCTTTTTTTTATTTTTCATCAAAAATTAAGATTCGTTTTTTTTTTAATACCAGTTTCAATTTTTACTGACAGAAAAACCAAAATGCCTTTCCCCAAATTTGCATTCTGCATCGAGTGAGCTATCGCCAAGGAAGTTTAAAGTAGCGAAGCCCAAAACTGTGGAATAAAATTGTCCAGGCGGTACAGGGGCAGCGGGAATCGGGGGATTGGCCCCGCGAAGTTTGCGAATGAATAGTAGGTCGAGCCGGAGTTCCATAATTCTTTGTTACTATCTATAAACTTGCCATCAACAAAAGTCAAAATTTAAGCATTCACTGTTTTTTTTTTTTTTTTGCACAAAATTGTTGGTTATTAAACGATACTACCATAGAATATTTAAAATTATTGTGTAATATTGATTTTATATCATCTGATATAAAATGGAAAGAATAGATGGCGCCACTTTTTCAGCCTTCTATTTAAATGGTCGATATTTTTGAGAGTTTTGTATTTTTACCAAAAATCTTGTAAATAAATAAAACACGATTTTTTAAAATAAATTTTAAAAAATTGTATTGATAGTTTCATGTACTTATAACCAATTTTGTGATAAAAGAAGGGCAATATAGGGTAAATAAGTTTAATCTAATCCTAAGATTGTGGTTGTACATTAAAAAGTGAAAAATTTTTTTAACTGCTTTTTAAAACATATACTTTTCACTAATAACAAACATTCATAAAACAGAATAACAGTGGTTAAAAATGTTTAGTAACCTTTGGTACCTAGGTATCCATTGTAGCAGTAACCGTTAAATATTATGTGTCTACAGTATGTCGAGCTTAAAAAGTTGATAATGTAAGTTTAAGAAACCAAAATCTAATTTTCTTTTAAATAAAATACAGAAAAAGAAAAAAGGAACTTTAACATAAAATTGTACTTTCTTTTATTCAATTAGAGGGACCTGTATATTAAAATTTGCCTGGTCTGCCGTAATTAATAATTTTGATCCTAAAAATGTCTAAATTATTAAATGAAATAAAATTACCTAAATGTAAACCTTATTTTTTTTTAATAATCCACAGAAATACACAAACATTGTGGAAATCATCTAAAAGATAGTTGAGATTGCCTTATTTTCTCACTGCTTTTCCTATGAAATTTTCATTTTCTATTATTCATAATTAATATATTATTATTTATTTTACCTTACGTTACGTGTCATAAGAAGCACCTAATTTAGATATAAGAAATACTAACCTAAAGAAAAAAAATCCCGGGGGATTTGAAAAACAAACCATACAACCCTTACCATTTACGATATTATAAGTAAAAACAATAAACACAAAATTATTGTCACAATTTAATAAACACCAATCATTTAAAATAAGAAGGTTTTTATCAACCCAAAAAAACTTCTGCAACCAAAATATAATCACACAAAGCAAAACAATCGAAACTAAAAAACGGCTCTATAAAAGTATCATGTGCTGCCCAAGGAAGTTTAAAGGTGTATGAAGCCCAATACTGTAGAACAAATTGTCCAGCCGTGCAGGCAGCGAATGGGGGGTGGGTGCAGGGAGTTTTGCAATGAGTAGGGCCAGGGGCGACTTCATTTTTTGTTACTATCTATAAAGTTAACATCACCATATGCCAAATTTAAACATTCACTGTTTTTTTTTGCAAAAAATTGTTGGTTATTCAACGATATCACTGTAGAATATTTAAAATTATTTTGTAATATTGGATTTTATATCATCTGATATAATATGGAAAGAATACTTTACAGCCCTCTATTTAAATGGTTGATTTTTTCGGGAGTTTGTTTTTTTTTACAAGAATCTTTGTAAATAAATAAAAACACTTTTTTTAAAATAAATTTTAAACTAAATTGTTAAATGAAATAAAAGTCCCTAAATGTAAACCTTATTTCTTTTTAGTCCACAGAAACACACAAACATTGGGGTAATCATCTAAAAGATAGTTAAGATTGCCTTACTTTCCCACTGCTATTTCCTATGAATATTTTTTTTCTATTATTCATAATTGATATAGGTATTAGTATTTATTCGGTTACCTAATTTTAAAGTCTCATAAGAAACACCTAATTTAAATATAAGAAAAAATTACCTAAAGTAAAAAATGCCGGGTATGTTACCCGGATTTGCAAGACAAAACCATACAACCTCCAGTCATTTTGTTAGGATATTAAGTAACAAACAATAAACACAAATTATAGTCACAATTAAATAAACACTAATCACTAAAAAAAAAATGTTTTTATCAATCCAAAAACTCCGCAACCACAAAATATAATCACACAAGGAAAAAACAACCGAAACTAATAGGGCCAAAGGGCACAAACCACAACGAAAACGGCGATTGATGAGACGACGACGCCAACGGTTGGTGGATGGAAGAAAAGTGGATATCATAGGGCCGCGTGCGCCGATGAAAAAAAGGTATTCCGGCTCTCATAGGGATAATGTGTGCCTAACTGCACATTGATTTATCAGTGTGTAAGGGCAACACATTAAATTATTTCATGGAATTTTGTTATTGCGCAGAATCGGGAAGGCCAAGTCTGAAGTTTTTATACTGGGCTGGGCATTTTTTGATCGAATGGGCCACATTGGGGTTCCCTACACGTAAACTTCTTGGTGCTGCCTAACTTACTGATTTATCGGGGTTAATAGGCAAAATTTAAAATTTTTTCGTGGAATTTCGTTATCGCAAAATCGGCGGGGCCAACTCTGACAGTTATTTTCATACTGGGCTGACATTTGATCAAATGGGCCATAACATTGGGCTTCCATACACCTTTTAAAATCCTTGGCTATCGCCCAAATTTTTTACTTCTAACCATTTTCTGCAGGAAACACACTTCTCGACTAGGGCTACAAGATATTTAAAAAAATTATATTATTTTAGAATATTCGACAATTTTTAAAAATAAACTATTAAATATTAAAACTTTATTTACGTTTGCTTTGTATATGAATATTAAAACATTGGGAATGATGTGCTTTTTTTTGTTTCACTTTTAAATCGCAAACATTTTTAAGAAGAAAAAAGCCTTTGGATTTTCCTTCGTTTTAAATAAATTTAACGATTATATTTTTGCAGGTCAATTACTGAGCAACCTAAATTTTCAAGATCGTGACTTTATTTATATTTTTGTTAATATTACATAATTAACGTTGATTGATTGATTGATTGATTGATAAACTAAATAAAAAGTTGAGGTTTTGTCCGCCTGACACTGCAGCCTACAGGGGTTGTTGTATTTTTCTTGTGTATTTGTTTCAGTTAAAGGTTTGACACCTTAGACAGGTGTAGTAGCTCTTTACTGTTCTTTTTTTGGTTCCAGCCTCCTGGGGTTAGTGTCCACCATGAGGTTTTGATTTGTTCTCCAGATGTAAGTGCAGGGTACCTATATGATTTAGAGGCTGTCCTTCCTCTTCGTCACATAGTCTGCAAATGGGTTCTTCTCTATAGATGCCCATAGTGTGCATATGTTTTCTTAGGTGCAGTGTCCGGTTATTAATCCTGTCACTATTCTAATCTGATTCCTATTTATTTTTTAGTAGTTCACTTGTCAATGCGATGGTGAGTCCAACATTGATTTAGTGTGATTTTGCCTTGGAATGTGGTTCCAGTATGACTGATGTTGTTTTTGAATCCACCGAGTCATGTAGCCACGAACCGAGGCTTTTGGTATTCCAAAACAGGTTCAGGACCCAAAAACATTGCTGCGGACCCTCGCCTGGACAGGAGTCTGCATTTTCATTGCCCTTTTTTCTTGTGTCCTGGCACCCAGGAAAGTGTAACTTTGTTGGGGGGGGCAGGTTTAGAGGCATTGCAGACAGTTCCAAACCAATTTTGAGTTGACTTGTTGAGATGCCAAAGCTTTTATGGCGCTTGACTATCAGAGAAGATAGTAATGTCCCTCCCCTTTTATATCTCCTCCTCAAGTTCTCTCAGACAAATTTAAATGGCATATTTTCCGCCTGAAAACAGTGGCATTTTTCCCCCAGGAAGCATAAGCATTAAACCTAGTGATCATACCATGTATTCCTGCGCCGGCTCCATTTAGTTTTGGGATCCATCGGTATACCAAACCAAATTCCGAGACTGACCAGGAGATCGCTCACTACCGCCCCAGGTAAGCTGGGTTTTATGGTCTGTGTGTATTTATCCTTTTTGGGCATTTTTCACCCATCTCAAAAAGGGGGTTTGTGATACTGCTCGTTATTCTGGTTTTCCTAGGGCAGGCCCAGAGCACCAGTTGCCGTTGCATTTCAGCCTAATTAACGTTAACAGCTTTTTTGCAAAATATCTAAGTAAAAAATAATTAAGACTAACTACCATTGAGGGGCTATTCAATATTTACTTCTTCTTCATTTGGAGATTTGTCTAGTATTTTTCGAAGAATTCTTAGTATTATTAAACCAAATTTTTTGTATACTGTTTCAAAATTTTTGATATAAGTGATGGTTTTTAGACTTACCAAATATATTAATCCAACATTATGGATTTTTTTGTAATTAATGTTAACAGTAACAGATATTTGACTGCGCAAATTTCCCGGGAATAACCTGTAGATTACCAATTTTTTCAGGTAATTTTTAAAACAATAATAATTAAATGGCCTTTTCGTTTTATTTTTTAAATATAAAAAAAAGTATTGTCTAAATCACTTTACTCATAAAAGCCCGTTGTAGAGAATTCAAAACCTACAAAAGGGTTTTTTAAAAATCTATCCCCTTTCACCAAAAAAACCCGGAAAACGTTTAAAAAGAGATCTTTTTTTAAATTCGTATCTCCGTTAATTTATAATATTAGAGCTGATTTTGGGAAATGATAGTCCATAACATATACTTTGGGGTTGGCCGATTTGAATTTTTAAACGGCTTTTAAATTTTGATTAAAAGTTAAAAATTGATATCCACATTTTCATGTAAGTTTGGAGAACATTGTTAAAAATGCTTGTGAACCAAGCGTCTAGCGAAAATTGGACCAAGACGAACTGAGTCGACCGTGGAGGGGGCACCCAGCAGCGAATATACAATTTGTAGTTTTTAATCTTAACTTTCAAAAGCCGTTATAAAAATTCAAATCGGACCATTTGTCTAATATTCACGGCACTTGCAAGATAAAAGCCTAATTTGTTTATAGTGCGATTGAATAAAACTATTAAAGGACAATTTTCATTTTTCGGCAGCTCAAAGTATATGTAATTGAGTACATTTCCCAAAAGGGGGGCCCCTTAATATTAAAAATTAACGGAGATACAAATTTTGAAAAAATCTGTTTTTTGCGTTTTTTGGGTTTTCGGTGAAAATGGTCGGATCGGGATGTTTCAAAACCATTTTGTAGGTTTTTGATTCTCTACAAATAGTGATGAAAGGGGATTGTCTTGGTCTTGATCTTGCAGCAAGACCAAGACCGAGACCGGTTTTTTTTTTTTTTTAAAAATAATTGTGATCATTTTTCTATTTTATACAACTTTGATAACAATAATAAGTAAATCAATAACATTTTTTTAAAATAATGGGATTGTGACTCAATGGTCCGACAAAGCACAATATCTCCAAACCGTTCAGGACAGAGAAAAAACTAGGGGTACAAAAGGTATAGAAGCCGGGAAAAAACATTCATATTTTTTTAATTTTTTTTTTTTAATTATTTATCTAGTAATGCATCTAGTAATACGACTTACAGGGGGAATAAAAAAATTTTCCCAAAAACCAGAAAAAAATTATTTTTGTTCCACAAAAGTAAATGGCACCATTAGATTGCTTCTTAAAACTAACAATAAGATATAAATGTAAAAGAGACGAGTTAACAGAAAATATATTTTATTATGTCAAAAGGAATAATTTTTTTACAAATGGATTGTAAATATCACTTTCGGTTTTGACGGAACAGGAAACAATGCTAAAAGAATAATAATGACGTCATTTTTGTCAAAACCGAAATTATTCTTAATAACCATCTACGTTGGCATTGTTTCTATATGACAGTTTAACAATTTTTCAGCATAATATATATGATTTTTTTTAAAGGATTTTTCGTCATACCTTTTATTTTAGGAGAAAAGCTAAAATAAGGGAGTTTTCTGTGTGGCAGTGGATTCTTCGAAAAAATTTAGGGAAAAGAAAATATTTTCGATTTTACGCCCTTTTTTTTTTATGATTTTGTATATTCCGTTTTTCACCATCATAAACGGTTTTAGATATCGCGCTTTGTCACACCATTGAGCCACCTTTTTATATGCAAAATGTTTATAAAAACCCTTTTTACAAACTTTTTTACCAAGTTTGAAAACTTTAAAGATAAAAAAAATTAACTGAAAAAATTTCTAAAAAACTTCTTTTTAATCAGAAACCAATGTTTACATATTAGAATTATTTTCACGAATTTCACATCTAGTTGAAATTAAAAATTTTTTTCTGCTCACACAGTACATAGTTTTGTATTTCTTTTTTAAATTTTTTATGCTTCTTCAAAGAAAATTTAAATAATTCTTACCACTAAAAAAGTTTCTATGTGCCACTAAATGTTTAAAAAAAGGTTGTGTCTCAATTTAACTAAAAAAGGAGCATAAATAAATAAACCCCTACATTTAAAATACCCCTTTTTAAATATTAAATAAATAATTTAAACGTTCGTGTAAGGCTAAATTGGCATATTTTATAATTTTAATGCAGAAAATATAGTCTCCATCTCTATTTATTTTTAAGTATTAAACACATATATTTTATTTAAGATTATTTAGTTTAAATTATTACTACGAAAAAAAAAGCAAGACCAGCAAGACTCGCAGCAAGACCAAATTAAGACCGGTGGTCCAAGACCAAGACTAAGACCTTCCTTTGTAAGCCCCAAGACCAAGACTAGCCCGGTCTTGGTCTTAGTCTTGCTTTGCTCATCACTATCTACAAACGGTTTTTATGAGTAAAGTGATATAGCCAGTACTTTTTGTTACATTAAAAAAAAACTCCCAAAAAAAGGCCCCTTTTTTTAATAATTACTGTTTAAAAAAATTACCTGAAAAAAAGGTTGGATTTTTGATTTTAGTAATCTACAGGTTGTTCCGGAAGTCATGGGGGCAGCCGACATCTGTTGACATTAATTACAAAAGGGCCCTTTTTTTTGCTATAATGATTGATTTTATACAGGTCCCTCAGATTCGAGGCATGCATGGGGATCTCGAAACAGAAAGAGATAGAGGTCGGTTAAATATGGCAAAGTTCCCATTTAGGTGCCTAACAACATGCGTTTAGAAAGTTGTTAAAATTCCTAGTACTTTGTTATTATTTTTTTTTGGGATTTAAAGAGATAGGGAAAAAGAAAAGTTTTTTTGCCCAAATTACAAAAAGTTGAGAGTTTTTCCGAGTTTTGTTTTCAAACCTTTCATCAATTTTTTTTTTTAAATACGACAAAAAAAGGAAGTTATAATCCCAATTACAATGATGTATAACACTTAATGTTTTTCTGTTAAATAAACAAAATTTTACAAAGAGAAATGAGTTGGGAAAAAGAAGGCAATCATTTCTTATGGGGGGTTCCATATTTGTTAATAAATTAAGTGTTATACATTTTTGTAATTGGTATAATAAGGGGTTAAAAAAATTAAGTTAAAAGCCCAGGTCCGTATTTAAAAATAAACTTGATGATGGTTTTACAAAAAACGAACGTCGTGCGGAAAATCCCCAAGATGTTTTGTAGAGCTTAAAAAGTGGCCAAAAAAGTGTCTTTGTTTTTTCATATCTCTTAAATAACGTCAGAAAATAAAAACGAAATCGGAAAATTTCGTTTTTTTCCGGATATCTCCGGACATACTCGAATTTGCAACTTCTAAACGGCATGTGGTTGGGCCCCCTAAATGCGCAACTTTGCAATAATTTAACGACCTCGTTTTTTTAGGTTTGAGATGCCCATGCATACACTGATTCTGTGGCACACTGTATATGCAAGCATAGCTCTCTTTTTCAATTTAAAGGAAAATAAATGTATTTTTAATAATTTACAATAGGTTCTTTAAAATTACAAATTTTGGGGTTTTTTAAATTTTTCTATAGGTTCTTTGAAATTCAGTAACATCGACATGGACTCCTAAAGATTTTGTAAAATGGAGAGGATTTTATAATTTCATATTTAAAAATATTTTATCGAGTATATATTTAACCTTTTTTTAAAATATTCGTTATCGCTATATTAAAAGGAAAAAATAAAACTAAAAACCAAATTTTTATAATTAAAATAATAAAGGTCTAAGAATAGAACCCAGAGGAATACCCAATTTTTATTTCTACTTTTTGACTTAACAATATTTAAACGTAATTTTTAATTTGAAAGATATGATGAACCAATTTAAAGAAACACTATAAACTTCATAATTCCCAAGTTTATTCAACAGAATAGAATGATTTAACAGTCAAGAGCTTTACCTAAATCACAAAAACAGCAGCTGCTAAATCACGTCATTTAACGATTTTAGTAGATGTTCAAGAAAATATTGCATCATTTTTTATTTTATTTTTTGAACCTAAATATAAATATAAAAATTTCATGTATATCAATAAAAGAAATCAATCTACTTTTAAATTTCGCAATTATTATAGAAATAGTTATTTTGTTAGCTTAAAAATTAATTAAAAGTTGGAAAATATTTTAATTATTGATAGATTATCCAACCTAAAACTGATTTTTTTTTTTAATTTCTTTAAATGTGCTTAGAATTTATAATTTAACCACTGTCTTAAGGTTTTGGAACACAAAAACATAGTTTTCAATTTGTCGGTCGGGTAGGTGTGTTTTTTTAGCTTTCCTCCATTGCCAGCATGTGAAGACGGAATTGCGATTTGGCATTGACTTTTAAGTTAGTTACTAAGTATTTAATGAATATGTTCAAAATTCATTTGATCGCCTTATTTAATACATAAATTTCCTTTATTAAAACATATTTGTGTTATATAAAACCCAAATTTTTTAACATTTTAGTGGATAACTTTTGATGGAAAACATTAAATATTTATTTTCGAAAATGTTAAGGACGAAAACAATGAACAGTTAAAAAAACCATTAGGAAGATTATTGCATTAAAAACGCGTGTTGATGCATTCATTGTCTTTTTTTAATTAAACTAAAATTTTATTGCTATATAATATTTTTTAAATTATAATTTCATTTTAATGTCTTTGAGTGGGAAGGTTTTGTATCAATGAATAGAGATGTTTTGAAAAAGATATTTTTATGTACCGTTATCGATACGGATTTTTTCCCTTTTTTAAACGATAAAAACAGCATTTTGTTTTTTTAGTTTTTTAATTATTACTAACGATTTTAAATTTTTTTCCCAAAAAAAAGGTCCAGTTGTAGTTAAACCAGCAGCAGTTTAGATAATTTTTCTTGTTTTTGTCTGTTAATAACGAAAAAGGCAAATAAGGCATGTACTTCTTAGATTACAAAGACCCGGTTTTTTATTTTATAGGTCATTTTAACAACCACCCTTTATATATATATATATATATATATATATATATATATATATATATATATATAATATATATATATATATATATATATATAATATATATTTTACAAAGAAAAGGAAATTTTTTAAATTTTTATTGCACTTAATTTATTTTTTTGTGGGCAACAATAATAAAAATAAACTATTTATTTTCCTTTTTTATCAATGGTGATGTTTTGCCCGGGATTACCCTGACTGAAATTTTTTCCCTCAGGTGAGTTCAGATTTCTGTTTGTAGAGCCTGCAACTTATATGAATAAAAGACTGGGGATTTGTTTTATAATTTATTTTAAATGCAAAAAAAAATTGAAATAAACATTCAATATGAGAATTTAATCAGAATAACATTTTTAGATTTTCCTATATTTTCAAATACTGAGAAAATTTTAAAAAAACATTTTTTATGCAATTTTTCTCGGTTAAGATTTTTAATAATATTTGTTTTTTAATGAAATCAAATTTTTCAAAATGAAGGGTTTTTTATTTGGTCAAGTTCAATCAAAATTTTTTTTAAAAAAATTTATTTGACTTTTATTAACATATTAAACGTTTTATTTTTCCTTAAAAAAAATTCTACTATTATAAAAAAAACTTCAACGTTTATCATACCGGTTGCCTTTACCCCCATCGGTATTTTAAAATAGCTTTCCCTGCCAAAAATTAAATATTTTTTCCTACTCTCTGTTTTATTTAAGAGAACGTTTTCCCTCTTAAAAAAAAGGATATAAAGGGTTTTTTTCTTCTTGGAAAAACAATTAAAATGTGGTTTTTTTTGAAATGGGGGCCCCTTTGTCCGCCCGATGAAAAAATTTAATTTTCTTGTTTTGCTTGGTCGTAAATTTGGGTTTTGTTTTTTCATTCTCCCTCCCCAAAATCACTTTTTTTTATTATTTTTTGTTTATATTTAGTTTGCTTAACTTTTCAAATCTTTTCAATACTTAAAACTTTTATAATTAAAATATAACCTCAAAATTAATGCACCAGGTACCCTTCTGAAGAAGCTTTCTATTTTTTTGACCTGAGAACCGTGGTTTTTTAGCAACTGATTTTCAAAAAGCCCGTTTTCGAGCGTCATTGGTATTTATAACCTCGGGAAACAATTGAAAAATTTAGAAAATTATGCTATTTTTGGCTTGACGTTTTTTTTCATTTGTCACATTCAAAATATTTAAAATATGAAATTTTCACTTTGGATAGAATTTTCTTTATGAATTTACCTGAGCTAACGAGACCTTTTGTATTAATTAGGAAATTTAATGCCCTTTTGAATGTTTTTGATTAATGGTTACTTTATTTCTGTCATATTTATTTAAATTAAAAAAAAACGCATGTCATGAAAATTCATATAAAAATTTTCATATTTTTTTTTTTTTTGAAAATCAGTTGCTAAAGAAAGCCACGGTTCTCCAGGTCCAAAAAACAATAGAAAGCTTCTTCAAGGGGATACCTGGTGCATTAATTTTGAGGTTATATTTTAATTATAAAAGTTTTAAGTATTGAAAACGATTTGAAAAGTTAAGCAAACTAAATATAAACGAAAAATATAATAAAAATAAAGTGATTTACCTGGGAACGAGGACGAATAAGATAAAATCCAATCCAATTGACGACCAAGCATAAACAAAGAAAGAGAAATTGGCATTGTCATCGGGCGGCAGCAAAGGTTTGTCCAGCCGTACATATTGCAGCAACCACATTTGAATTAGTTTTCCATTAAGAAAAACACCATTTATATCCTTTTTTTTAAGAGAATACGTTTTCTTAAATAAAACTGTAGCAGAATCAAGGTACGATATTTGTTTAGTAGTGACAGGAAATTAGCTAGTAATACTTTTTCCGATAGGGGGAAAAAACAGGGCCGTAATTAAATCAAACGAATTGAAGTTTTTTATATATAAATAGTAGAATTTTATTTTTATAACCAAAGGAAAAATAAAAAGCTGTTGTAATAATAATAAAATTGATATAATTTTTTTTAATAAGAATTATTTAATAACATTGAACTTTACTTCAAATAAAAAACAACATTCATATTTGAAAAATTTGATTTCGATTAAAAACAAAAATTTTACAACATCTTAACCGAGAAAGAATTGTAAAAACAATGTTTTTATAATAAAATTTGCTCAGTGATTTGATATACATAGGAAGATCTAAAAGTGTTATTCTGATTAAATTCTCATATTGTTAATGTTTATTTCAATTTTAATTAGCATTTAAAATAAATTATAAAACGAATCAACAGTCTTTTATTCATAAGTTAGCAGGCTCTACAAAAGTAAATCTGAACTCACCTGAGGAAAGAATCTCTACAGCAGGGTAATCAGGCAAAAAAATTTACATTGAAAAAAGGGAAAAAAATTAAATAGTTTTTTTTTTTTTTTAATTTGTTGCCCCACAAACAAATAAATTAAGTGCAATAGAAATTTACAAATTTACCATTTCTATTGCATATATATACATATATATATATATATATATATATATATATATATATATATATATATATATATATATATATATATATATATATATATATATATATATATATATATATATATATATATATATATATATATATATTTGTGAATTCAATTTTTCTTGAACGTCCGGATATATTTTTTGGGAATTTTTTCTTGGTTTTTTTTCGATTAAAAAACAGACAAAATTATGTAAAGTTTAATTAAAAATATAACAGGTGAGTTTTCCCTTTTTTTGCCATACTCTAAAACAATTTTGGGAAAATACTTAGAATAAAAAAGTTAGATTATTTTGGTACTGAGAATTTGTGTTAGGCAAAATTTCCCAGTACGCTTAAGCCTGTTATGCTAAATTCTCAGTACGCTTAAGGTAAGTCTAGTTTTTTGTATTTTAAACTGCCAAATTCGGGAGCAAATTTGTAATTTTTAGAATAATGGTTTTAGAAAAGACTTGGATAACCAGTCGAAACGTCACCTGTATATATATTTTTTAATTAAAAACATGACATAATTTTTGTCTTTTTATTTTTTGCCAATCGAACCAAAAACCAAAAAAAATTCCAAAAACTATATATATATATATATATATATATATATATATATATATATATATATATATATATATAAGCAAAATTTCTAGGATATAAGGTATTGAATGTTTAAAAAACAGTTAAATGCTAATTTAATAATTTATTGGGAAAAAATATTAAAATTAAACACTTTTGTATTTTATTGACATTAATCATTAGAAACACAAAATTGCTCATAATATAACGGAGGTATAAAAAAATTATTAAAATTAAAACATGGAAATTCTAAATAACTAAAGTCAAAGGGTTTTTTTTATTCGAGTATAAGACCATTCTGTTGGTAATGCCACCTTGGCTTTTGGGTTTGGCATAGTTTTTTTTTAAATTGTTGCCATTTATTTATATATATATATATATATATATATATATATATATATATATATATATATATATATATATATATATATATATATATATATATATATATATATATATATATATATATATATATATATATATATATATATATATATACATGTATGTATTTTTCCGCTAGAAGGTTTCCTACCTAAAATTTTTAAAAAAATTTTTTGTTGGAAAACTTGCATGTCTCATTGATCCGAAAAAAATAAAACAAGAGCATTTTGAAGATTAGCAAATGATACTGATATAGGTTTACCCATCATATTATTACCTTTTTATTTATTATTCATGTCTTTATGTCATCTACCTTAATGTAAGAGGAAGTCGCTTACCAGCAGATATTGATTCTCGTATAGCATACAGCTTTGGAATTTGTGGGGCCACAATTTTTAATAACTTTAATAAAATCACTTGACATTCTTAAATAATTAAAATATTTGTCTTAGGTGCGTGTGGTAAAATTTGAAAGAAAGGTAGCAAAGTCTAAAACTCACCTATTTATAATATATTGTCTTTTGTATTTAGGATGTTGCAGGTCATAAAGTAATAAATAAAATATGACTATTATTTAAAAGTTTCTATGTTAAAATTGTGGTCAGTGGATGATTTTAGGAAAATAATTATTTCCCTTGCTTTCACGGACCGCCCTTCGTTGATTTTTCTGAACCCTTTAGTCGCATTTCTTGCATTAAATAATGATACACTCCTTTATCTTTCCCACTCATGTTTTTGCCTCCATCAGTTGTCCCTTGCAAGTTTTTCCATCGAAGGCTTTTGATTAATGGCCATTAACCCTTTAAAAAAATCTGTACCAGTAGTTGTGCCATGAATACTATACATATCAAGAAGTTCTTCGCACTTCATAGCTTTATTACTCCTCGAATATAAATCAAACCTGAGCAGTATCTGACACATCCGTTGACCATCCAAGGCCAAAGAAACCACTCAAAATGTCCATTTTTGTCGAACAGTGAGAGGATATATTTTCAGCGATTTTTCTACCCTTCGAGCCAGTGTTTGCTGACATACTGACAGTTTTTAATAAATTTACCTTTAGGACATTTTTCGGCTACGAATTATGTCTTTGATCATTTCTCCATCGGTGAATGGTTCCACGTTTTGAATTTCAAGAGCCACACGAAAGCTGGCACGAGTTGCAGCCTCTTTTTCAGTTTTTTAGTTTTGTAAATAAGATTTTTGCGATTTCAACGCGCTGTAGTTTGAATTTTTCTGTCCGCAAACTTCCTGTATATTTTGAGTAATTTTGAAAATGTTTTGTTTCATAATGACGTTTAATGTTTATTCTTTTAGAACTTTCATTGCAAATCAAACATAGCGCCTTGTTACTGACTCAATTACGAAATACTGAATGTTCCACTGATCTTGAATTTTCTGCATTCACTAAAAATTTTTCGCTTCTTTTTCCCTACTACTAATTCACACACAAAAGCAAAAATAAATCAAAATATGTTAAAGATGTCTTAAACTTAAACACGCACAAACACGTTTGGAGGCAATTTTATTTAACAAGAGTGTCATAGGAACTGACTTGTGGTTGCGCCACTAGCCTTCTTTATATATTCCAATTACTGCCATCTAGAAGTGAGTGGGAAAAACCAGAACTTTTCGAACCAACGAGAATATTCTGATGCTACTAGCGCCCCTTTGTTACGATAGAAGGTACTACCTATTTCCGCTTGTGTCCACCAGGGTGTCGTCACGTTACTCCTCATGGCTCGTACTCTACGACTAATCTTGAAATTTCAGATAATGACAGGAAAATTAATAATATGCAGTGGGTTGCTGTTTTGCGGACTTTAGTCCGATTTGCAGCCTTTAAACGGGTACTTTTTCGGACTTTTTTCATCAGTGGACTATTTCACTTCTTACCACCGGCAACAATGATAATATGGTTTTGGCCCTCGGAACTTACTGGAGTAATCAGTATGGCCCTAAGGCTGGAAAGTTTGGAGACCCCTGCTCTAGAGTAGTGCTTGTCTTAAATTGGCCTATCGATTGCTCTGTTTGAATTATTGATTTGGGTTTTTATTTTTCGGAACTTTGTCTCCAAACCTTGATTTTTATATAAAAAAAAATTGCAAAAATGATACAGGATGCAAGATTAGGATTTGGCATACATTATTTTGCCCATAATTTATTGATAATTACCCGTTATGTCGAAAATGGTCTCTTTTATAGAACAATATTTTTTTCACAAAAAGTATTCAGTGCCACTAAAGGATATGGGTGAATTTTTTTCAGAATTTTTGCATAAATCTCAAAGGTTTTCTATTCGGCCATTTTTTCAGATGTCCAAAAATTCTGAATAAGATTATCCATATTTCATGAATGATTTTGAACATTTTTTGTCCTTTTATGAGTAAAAGACCCTTTTGCGGGAAAAAATTCGAAACATTATGGGCGTTTGTGGGAGTAAGAAATATGTTGCCCCTCATTTTCACGCAGAGAGTCTTAAGGGGAAGATTTTGAGCAAAAAAAGGTATGCCAACATATTCTTGCCCCTCCTGATGATCATTTTTGCGCCGAAATTATTTATTTTTTCATAAAAATTAAGGTTTAGAGACACATTTTCGAAAATAAAAAGCCAAATCTAAAATCCAAAAAGAGGAATTGTTGTGTGCCACCGAATGCAGTAGTCACCGATGACACAAATTATTATTAAATTTGGTTGCTACAATGGCTGTAGCACTTAGTTTTACAATTTTGTTTTATTACTTTCAAACCATTTTTAAATTAAATTTCCATTTTTGGTTTATTCAAATTATTTATTTAGTTTTTTTATAATAACTGTCACTGAATATACTAAGATTTACTAGAGACTAATTAAATGTATCAATGTATGGTAACCTAAAGATACTGATGCTTGAAAAATACTGCTAGATACTTATTTTTCTACAAGGGGGGTTGGGTTTTGACCACTAAACAAGGGGGGGCCATTTTAAGATTGGAAATTTCCTTGTCCCTTTGTATGTAAATACTATTTAAAAAAGATCAAGTGTTAAAATATTAATTTGGGGTGTTTACGATCGAAATATACAAACCTATTTAGGGTTTTATAGTTCTAAAAACTTTTTAATAGTAGGGTAATAGATTGTTAGTTTAAAGGAAACATTTATTATGCAAAGGATAAGTTTAAATTACTTTTACGTGTTTTTAGAAATATCTACCCTTTTATTAGGGTGTTAAAAGTCTTGGGAAATGTAAATAATGATTATAGAATATTTGGGGTTCTTTTCAATAATGATAATTCTGAATAATGAAAGTAACTAATAAAAATTTTTATCGTGGGTACGTAAAACTATAAAAAACATTAATTATTATAAAAGGAAATTCCGTCTTATAATGTATTATCACATTTATAATAGAATATTATATTTGATCTTGGTTGGATCACAACAGAATTAAAGTCGCCGTTATGCTGGTTTGGTACAACTGGTAACATTGGTGTACATTATTACCAGATAGTTTTAAAATAAACAAAAGCGTCTATATTATTATACGTCTTTGGAAAAAAGCTATGGTTCAAATCTTGCAACTTGAAATTTTACAATTACTTAAACATAAAATTTTATTTTCGTAGCTTAACACAGTACGAGCCTAATAATAAGTAAAAACTCATTAACAGACTAAGTATTTTTTTTGTTTAAAAGTGCATTACTAAAACCAGTCTTTTATGGCCTTTTTATTAGTGTGCGTACGATGGGAATAACCGAAGGGAATAACCTTATCCCTAGAGACCGGACATCGATAAAAAACCATTACAATTTCGAACTTAAAGTGATATAGAATATACCAAATAAAAATGCAATAAATAACTTAACTTCCTTTGATATTTATGGTTTTTATTTTGGTATTTTTATTCGGTGTGATTTCTTGTAGAATAATAGAAAAGCCGTGGCAATAGTAAAAAATTTAGAAGAGTTTTTGCAGCAACAAAAAAATAAAACTATGATATTTTATAATGCTTAATAAATTATATGAAAAAAAAAATTTAAAATAGACTTTTGTCATTATAATTTACAAATATTTGATTGATCTCTATTAGGGTTCATATTTATGCAATTAACCCCACAAACATAGTTTTGTTTGAAAATGCAACTCTCCAAGTGCAGTAGAAAACTCTCCGCCTATTTGTTGTGAACTCGTACAAACCAGTTCCGTTAATAGGGTAAATCGATGGGTAAATCATATTAAATTTGTGCCAAAATAATTTTTATATTCAAACAGGTGTAAGTCGCTTACGGGCAAATAAATAATGAGTGCAAGTTAAAAAAATGAAGTTGGAGTGGCTCCTTTCATATTCTACTTTTTTATTTGAAAGTGAAAGAGGTGCTTTTTATCTTTGGACAGTCCACGGAGGCTGTGGTCCAAGCATTAACGTACCGTGGGTGTCTTAAGCGTGGTGAGAGGAAGTTTGTTCACTTAAATATTTGAAGATTGGAAGAAGAAGGGAAACCTTTTGCGGGTAGCAGTTTCCATAGTGTGGACACTCTAGCGATGAAGGAACTACAAAAGCAGGAAGTTCAGGTCTCTTTTAGTTAAACTGAAAAGGTTTGCATAAGTTGCACCAAGTGTTGCTCCGTTGGGAGGGGCAGAAGAGGTATTATACTGGAACTTCTCTAAGCAGAAGCCGTGAAAATACCTGAAGACACAGATCCCCTTCAGCTCGTCGGTGGGCAAGGGGGACGAAGCTTTTCTGTGAGCGGGGGATTTTTTTTTCCAACAGCTTTTCTGAATGAGTTGTAGGAGACGCATTCCACAGACATAAGAACAATATTCTAAAGAAGGTCTTTTTTGGGGATACTTAATGGGTATACAGATTGGAAAAAATACTTTCTAGCTCGAAAGAAGATTCCAAGCTTTTTTAAAGCTGGAGGCTATGGATGTAATGTGTTTGTGCCAGTTAAGGTTATTCTGAAAAGTAATACCGACAAGAATTTTTCTTTTGTTCTGCAAATTTTTTGTCGAAACATATTCAACGGATGAGCATTGATAGACTTTTTTCGCGACAGCGAACCTGCCTGTGTTTTGAAAGCATTAAATTGAACAAGATTTTTGGCGCCCCAATCCAAGATAAGTTTAAAGTTTTGTAAGAGAGAAATCCGCATTGACCTACGCTTGGTTTTCAAATTAGGCTTATTGACTGGCTTAAGAAAATGATGCAGTTGGAGTTTGTGCAATTTATAATTTAATTTTTGTACAAAACATCAAATTGCTAAAAGTAAAGGGTTTTAAAAACTTTTTAAAAAATATGCAAAGTTTTCCGGGGGCATCCAAATCTACAGAACGAGAAATTATGTATCAAACGCAGACGTCTGCATGGATTTGTGTAAAGTTTTATTGCAGCTGATATACTTGTTCAAAAATATTTTCCAAAACCCACATTTTTGGAAAATATACCACAGAAAAGTACAGATGAATCAACTCTGCATGAAACTATGTTGATAAGGTCCTTTTTAAAAACAAGGGACAATATAGACACAATCTGAAGGGAAAAAAAGTTATCATGAACCTAAAACTCATATTAATTAACAGTAAATTTCTTCTAAAACCAATACTGAGACAATAAAAAAATCTGTAGTAGAAAGTATTACTTTACTACTGTCAGTCACTATTCAGAAAAGTGGTGTTTTGTTTCTTTCGATAGTGCTGCATATATGCTGAAGGGAGAAGAAAAAGAAAGAACATTTTCCAAATTGATTCATTTGACATGTTTAGCTCATGCCCTGCATGAATATGAAATGGTAGAACTTTATATTATTGATACTTTAGTTATCGAGGTAAAAAAAATCACCTGGGGTATTAGAAATTTAAAGATATGTGTCCTTTTGCCGCATTACCGCCAAAACTTATTACAAGGGGGGAAAATGGCATATCAGCAGTTAACATATTACCATATAAAAAAATAATGTAAAAAAGTTATCATAGTTTTTAAAAATGATGCTTTTAAATGTGAAAAAGTAAAGAAGTTTTAAATGCACCAAATCTGATTTGAAATTTATTTTTGAAAATTTTGGATATCTTCCGAATGTGATTGAACAGTTATAAAAACAAAATGTCCCCCTAGTCCTTCATTTCATGTATTTCAAATCACTATAAACGAGCTTAAATCTGTTCCTAATGAAATTTATGACAAAATTTAAAAATTTTATGTACAAAAAAACTCGGAGAGGGAAACCAGGATTACAAGCTGTGATGTCGAAAGGAGTTTTTTTTGACTTAGACATATTTTTTTTAAATTATAAAAAAACCAATTTTTTCCGAAACCAAAATTTTTAAAAGACGGGTTTTATCATGTAATGCAAATAAATTGTAAACACTCCTGTTATGTTTTTTTTTTCACATTTTTTAAAATTTATTTATATTTAATATCCTCCAATGAAATTTTCCGACATAAAAATGTATAGGAACAAGCTCGTTTCGAAATCCGGTCCCACAAAACCTTTTATGCGTTCTCCCGGGAAAGGGTACGGGTTTAAAAATATCCTTTTGGGGCTGTCATTTTTTAAAATAATATTTTTTAGTAGGGTATGCCGGTGTAAACAGGTATGGGAGTAAGGATTTTAATTTTACACCCATAAGGGAAAGTTGCTTTTATGTCTGAATGATATAAATAATAAAAATTTAAAAGCTCCCAAAACGTTTAAATTTTATTATATTAAATGATTAAAATTTTTAAAATTTTTTAAAACTCTTGTTTATTTTTCATGAAAGTTTCTAGAAAAACTTTTCAAAATTACAAATCATTATTTAGTAAAAAGTTCCAAAAAAAAAAATTTTTTTACACTGTAATAAAACGCAAAACCCAAAATCATCTAGTGATAAGGGAGACCCACAAGACCAGTTTTTTGTTTGGTCTTGGCCTTTCAAGTCTGGTCTTTTGGGTTTGGTTTTTGGGCCCAAAGAAGGTCTTGGTCTGGTCTTTTTAAAAACCCGGTCTTGGTCCTTTGTCCCAACTGCTGCAAGAGTCTTGGGTTCTGTTTTTTTTAGTAATAATTTAAACAAAAATTAAATAAAATATATATTTTTTTTTTTACCTACAATAAAAAAGATGGAGACTATATTGAAAAATTTTTAAATATAAATTTTAATTCTTTACATGTTCATTTTATAATGTACATTTGATTAAAAAAGGGTATTTAAATTTGTGGTTATTTTTTTTTAAAAGGGTTCATTTTAGTAATAGGAAATATTTAAATTTTCTCTTAAAAATATAAATTACATACTTTAGTACTTAAGAAAAAAAAACTTTTTTCATCCAGATGGATTGTTTCTTAAAAAAAGGTATTAGAAGCTTGTTCAAATAATTTTCAGTTCAAATTAGACAAAATTTTGTAAAAAGTTTGTACAAATACTTTATAAACATTCTGCATATACAATGGTTCGATAGTGAGACAAAGATCGATATATCCAAAAACCCTTTGGGGTAATTAATATACAAAATTATAGAAAAAGGTAAAATGTAAATTATTTTTTTTAGAATTTTCCAAAATCAACTACCACTCAAAAAAAAACCTCCTTATTTTAGTTTTTTAAAAAAGAAAAATTAGAAAATTCATTTAAAATCGCTTCCTGTATTTATGCGGGGAAATTTTTTGAACTTATATAGAAAAGTCGAAAGATGGTTTTTATAATCTTTTTTTGACAAAATGACGTCATTTGACTTTGCATTGTTTTACCTTCCGTCTAAACCGGAAGTGAAATTTAAAATTGTAAAAATTAAAGTATTCTACATAAATGACAAATATATTTTATTAACAAACACTTTTCATTTATATCAAGTTAAGGGAAAATCTAAGATGCCACTCACATGGGAAAAAAAATAATGCCGGGTTTTTGGGAAATTTATGATCCAGTGGCATCCCAGATACCTAAATTAAAAAAACATTAGAATAGGTAGTATTTTTTAGCTTCAATCTTTGTGCTTTTAAAGTTTCCTGTAAACGGTTTTTGGGGAGATATCGAGCTTTGTCGGACCATTGAGCCAATCTTATTATTTTGAAACATGTTACTGAATCTACTAGTTATCGTTTTTAATAATTAAAAAAAAAGTTTTTTGATTTAATTATTATTTTATTAAAAAACTGTTCCCTATAAAATAATCGCTTTTTAGCAGTTTTTTACCATTTTTTTCATGTCTGTATGAAATTTCTGTATATTAATAAAAATTAAAATATCATATTTAAAAAAAAAACAAAAAAAGAGTTTTTGGAAGCCGGTTTTTTTGTCTGGGAAATTCTGCACCCTCGTCTTGGTCTTTGGTCTTGCCCGATACCACGGTCTTGCTGGTCTCAGAAGCGAAAAGGGGGTTTCTGTCTGGTTTTCCCGCACAAGACAGACGCAAAAACAGGGCCGGTTCCCCCATCACTAACCCTCATCGTATCGACCGAAGCATGGTGAGTTCTCTCGCTGGGGCCCCGAGCACAAAGCATAAGCCCCCTTATGCTCTACACCAACCCTTAGGATTTCACAGGTTTGAAATCCAGTCCTGTCCCTTTGTGTGCATTCCTTTAATGATCTAGCGCTGTCACTTGTCCACAGAGCCCCATTTTTTTTACTAAATCAGTCTGAGTGTAGGAACCCAGTCATTTGGTCGCATACTCCCCCCACATTTCTCTTTGGGGTTTCCCCCTGGTTTCTCCACACCATCTACATATACTTATCGTACTTCTTTCTATCTTGTTAAGGTAGTGTCTTTTACAACGACCGTTAGTATGCCTGTTGGGGTTTTTTATTTGCCCTTTCTGAAGTCCTAGCCTTCCAATAATAGCCTTGATTGTCTGGATTGTCTCTTCGGGGGTTTTATCGAACCGTTTCTCTATCCATATATTCCCGTCATATCCGTGTTATATTAAATTCCCCCGGTATATTTGGGTCCGTTGTCCTCAGCTCCCAATTGGCGAGTTTGGGCAGCCTGTTCATTCCCAGGATTCCATTGCAGGGTGAGTCTTGTAGTTTTTTAATCCCCCTTCCCCAGATCTAGTAAAATTCTGATCTGTGCACTGTATTTATTAGCGCCTCGAGCGCCTTCAATACATATTTTATTTTTTTCCCGTATCTTCAAAGAAATTTTGCCTTTGGCTGTGCCAAAACTTTTTTTTTTAAATAGGGTGGATATTTTTTCTTTTCCAAGAACTTAGTTTTTCAAATAGAAACCGAAGCCTGTATGACCTTTCCCTTTCTCGCCCTCCCTATAGGGGTAACTGTTCCTTCGCTTTGTCCCCCAGGTTTGTGAACCCAAGATCGCCGACGTCATGTTTTACCTTGTGCATAAGGGCTGAATGAAACTGGGGCATGCCATCCTGCTTCATCGAAGGAGCCACAGTTTTCACTGGGGATGATGCCACAGTGCCTTCCCCACTGTCCCCCACACTCCAGTCTTAGTGCCTCTGCCCTTGCTGAGGCCTTGATCATTTTTGGAGAATTGGCAGCCCCGTAATAATCCAGTGATCGCCGGAGTGTGATGCTGCCCAGTTATTCCTGTTATACGGTTAAAGATACTTTTACAATAAATTAAAAATTGTTCCCAAATGTAGTTATTAATTTTATTTACACTTTTTTTGAGCCACGCCATTACAAAAAAAATGCCAATAAAATATTATTAATTAAATAACGCACTTCAGGAAAAGATGAAAACTAGTTTTTTTTTAATTGTTTATTTTTTCCCCTGGCCAAAAAATAAATAATAAATGCTACGTCCCAATGATTACGCTTATTTAGGGTGGAAATTAATGATCTTTGCATGCACTACCAGATATTTTTTTAAAAAAAAAAAATGGTTATATATTGTTGTTCTTATGGTTTAGGGAAAATGTTAGATCACAAGGGTACCCTTTAAAATAAACCATAACCAAAGGCAAATTTTTTTAATTAAACCCTTCTACATGTTTTTTTCTGCACAATTTAGAAATAAATTTAACAATTAATAAAGTTTTATACATTTGTCTGAAAGGAAAATAACAAAAGCTGTTCCTGAAATATAATAGTTGACAAGTGCAAATGAAACTTGATGATAATGATTGATTGATGATTGATTGATTGATTGATAAAGTAAATACACAAGTTGGGGTTTTGTCCGCCTCGACACTGCAGCCTACAGGGCTTGTTGTTTCTTGTGTATTTGTTTCAGTTAAAGGTTGACACCTTGGGACAGGTGTAGTACCCCTTTTACTGTTCTTTTCTGGTCTCCAGCCCCCCTGGTGGTTAGTGTCCACCATGAGGTTTTGATTTGTTCTCCAGTATGTAAGTGCAGGACTCATATATGATGTGAGGGGGCTGTCTCTTCCTTTCGTCACATAGTCTGCAAATGGGTTCTCTCTTAGATGCCATAGTGTGATATGTTTTAGGGTGCAGTGTCCGGGTTTTAATCCTGTCACATCCTAATCTGGTTCCTTTTTTTATTTTTTAGTAGTTCACTTGTCAATGCTATGATAATGATGGTTTTAAACATTAAAACATTGGTTACATTTCATTCTGTCCAACCTATAGAAAAAAATTCGATATAGATATTAACAGAAAAGTAGATTCTCCAGTAAGAGTGGACTTGGCCGGGTAAAGTAAGTCGACTCTTACTGATCTTTTTAGTAGAAGTTGATTAAAGGTGAAAAGTGATGAATTTTGATTAACATTTACTAGTTAAAGTTGACTATACCTAGGAAAAGTATACTCTTACTGCCTTGAATTGGTAAAAGTTGACTTTTGCAAGGAAAACGGTCTAGTACCTAATAAACAACATTATCTAAGAGGCATTTTATTTCGGTTCAGTTCAATTCAATTCTATTTTTGGTCATTTATCACGTTTGAAATGTAATTAAAGAAAATAAAAGCCGATTTAACTAACCAAAACTAACCATGACCGTCCAGAACTGAGAGCTTTACATCTGTCAAATTATCCCTACGTAGAAGTTATTAACAAAATTTTAATAATTTTTAATATGGTGAATATTTTGGAATCAATTTTTACTAAACCACAGCAGGTATAGTTAAATCTTCTTTTGGTAAAGTTGATTGGCTTATTCTCAATCAATTTTACTGGTACTTTTTAAATAAGAGTTTACTCTTCCTAGGCAGAGCCCAAATCTCCTAACAATCTACTTTTTCTGGACACCAACAACTCCAATATTGGCCTTTCTGGCATGCTATGATTATTTTTTGACTCTGAAATGATCGGTGAAACGTCAAAAACTATACCATTAATCCTTCTAGTGGGTTTCGTTTTTCAACTCTTTTACAGAAGCACCCTACTAGGCAGTAGCGTAGCAGATCTAATGGGGGTTTTGAATGGATGAATGTATATTTCAAATGTTATACAAAGTTTTTTAAAAGGGGTTTTTTAATAATGATAGTATAATCTTAAATTTAAAGTAGGTTATGATTAAAAACAAAGTACAGTTAACTTATTGGAACTTAAAACAAAAAAACGCAAAAAAAATTTATAGCAACAAAATTATGTAGAAAAAAAAGGGCATCAAAAAAGTAAAAAACCCTATTTTAATTTCTGGGAGGTTTTTTGGTTATGTTTTTTAAAATTTTTTTAAACCCCCTTTTCCCCCCTTTTGCGATGGGGCCATGTCATTAAAAAAACACTGGTCTCATGCCACTGCTAAACAAAATTTTTTAAACCAAATTTGGTTAAAATCGGTGCAGTAGTTTTTCCCAATTTTGTTTTACAGACATACACACGCACATCACACACAGACGGGCAAACATATTTTTTTATTGTTTATTTAGACTTTTTTTCCCAAACAAAATTTTTGATGAAATGAAAACTTAATTTTATCCTGAAACTAATACCTTTATACTGTTGTAGGAGGGTAGATCACTTTGGTTGTTTATACATTTCAGATATTCCCCAGACAACAACTCCAATGACGCCGTTTTCCAAGCCTCCTTTCCTAAACCAGCCGGGGTTTTTCATAGGGGGCATAAAGCAAAAATTTACAGTAAGCGCCATCTTCAGTGTCAGAAATGTTGTTACTTATACTTTCCCCCCCCACTGAAATTGAAATTTTTTTAAAATTTTTTTTCCCCCCACTGGGAAAAAATTTAAGTTTATCCGTGGAACCCCCACAGTATTTAAGTAAAAAAATTTAAAGTTTTTTTAAAATACTTTTAAGATTTAACCACCACTTAACCTTTACAACCCTGAGATTCTAGCGAGAACTGAAAAAACATTTGACCCAAGTTGGCTAAAATTCATGCATACAGTTTCTTATACTTAACACGAAACCTCAATTACATCATCATGCCAAACCATTCAAGCACTTTGTGCTTACCTCTGTACTTTTTCCGTAACGATTATATTCAATTTAGCCTGTCTTGCTCTTTTTGTCTTCAGTTAACTTATTTTTTTTCAAAAAAAAAATTTTGCAGTGAGCTTTGATTTGATCGCTTCCATTTTTTTTTTCCCAAAAATTAACCAATATCTGCATTAAAAGAGTTTTTTAACCTACCGAGATTGCGCGAAGGTATATTCGAATGATTCGAACTCCATACGGAACTAAAAATTTAAGGTATAGACAGGGGGCTATTTGGTCAAAATTGCATCTTTCAGGTACGTCGAATTTGCATTTAATTTTTAACAAACTTGACGGATCTTGAGAAGGGGAAGGCCAAGAATAGGGGCCCCGTGCTTACGTGGGTAGTAAGGGGGCCCTGTCTATTATTAAGGCCCATGCATATTTTAAATGAGAGGGCAGTTTTGAAATTTATGTAGGTTTTTTTTTTGTGTTTGTTTTATGGAGGGGTTTTCCCCTAAACCCCCCCCTAGCGCCCTACTAGGATTTTTGCAATGGACCG
>JAHBCN010010705.1:0-30880 GCA_019359885.1 Listronotus oregonensis | reverse complement strand
TCCCCTAAGTACTGTGTTTTTTTCTTTCAATCTATTTCAAAATGTAAAAATTTCAGTTGTATTTTATTTAATTACAATTGTAAATGTATTGTAGTGTTGTGTTTGAAACAAATAAAGTTTTTTTTTAAAAAAACCTGTATTCACATTTTTTTACATAAAATAATTCTTTTATGGCCAAAGTGGAAAATTTTGCTATTATTCTGCAATATCAAGATGCTGTATGGTCCGTAAGTAAATAAATAACTAGTTTTTAAAAGTAACATAATTAGTTTTTAAAATAAAAAAAATTTAAAGGATTAATAAAATTTATATTTTTATGAAGTAATAAAAAACACCGTCATAAATTCCTAAAAAAAATTTAAATTTTTTCTATGGTTTCCAGTATTTTATTTGGAGTTGGATATTTTGTAATCTTACAAAGATTTTTAAGATAGTTTGTAAAGCCCATTTTGATCCTACACTTACAAAAAGCTTCCTTCCGTCTTTCTTCTATAGGGGGGGGGTAAAATTCCCGGCCCTTCCCACAAGACCGATGCAATTTTATCCGTTTTCCCTGGGGGCCCCGAACCCCGTTTTTGCCTTCACCCCTAAGTTAAAGCTAGGAAACCGCTCCGAAAATTTGTCTCTTGTGAAAAACTCCCTCTACCCATTAACCCCGGGGGTTAACTCCTCACCTTAGCACCCAAAGGAAAAAAATTTTAAAGTAAACTTCTTTACTTGCTCATAAAATTTTATAAACGTCGTAATATAGGTGGGTATTATTAAAAAAAAAAGGTTTTAAATAATTAAATTTGTTTTTAAAAATAGAGTAAGTACTCAAAATTTTAACAAATTAGCAATCATCAAATTTTTTACATTTTAATTTTTTTCTCATTTTTTTAAAAAATTATTTGATACCATTGAAAAGGTAGGGCCCTGGCGGGTTTTCGCTTTAATTTTTAATTTCAATACTTTTGAATTTCATTTAATTTTTTAAATATAAATTTTGTTCGTCGGTATAAAACCCGTTTTTTGTTTCCACCCAATTCTACGCCACTGTCCGGCATAAAATCCCAAAATGGCTGAAATGGACCCTTCTTGACGTCACACAAGAGTTTTTCAATATGGCGGATGTCATAACCCCCTTTGATTAATAAACTCTGGGCTATACCTTTTAAGTTGGAGTGTAAAAAATGCATAAAAGTAGCACTACATGCTGCTCTTTTTGGACCTACCAGAAAAAAGGGAAACATTCTGGCCAATTTTCAGGGCAGAAGCCCAAAAATCCTATAAAAAAACGACAGACCCTTAAAATCCATTTGGGCAAGAAAAGCTTTTTAAGCCAAAAAGACGAACACTTTCTTTAAAAATAAAAATCAAGTTGTCCACCCCAAGGCAATACCTAAAAAAACCTTGGGGGTAAACGTCCAAGTTGGTGGGGGCTTTAGTGTGGTGAGAGGGAGTTTTTCACACGGGGCTTAAATTTTGGAGAGGGAGGAGAAGGAAAAAATTTGCGGGCGGGTTCCATAGTCTTGCCCTCTAGGGATGAAGGAACGAAGAAAGGGGGGTTCGGGGCCTATCTAACTGAACGTAAAAGATGCATAAAAGTTGCACTCGTTTGTCTGTTGGGAGCTGCCAGAAAAGGAATTATACTGGTCAACTCCTCTGAGCAGAAGCCGTAAAAATCCTATAGAAGAGCGACAGATCCCCAAGCTGACGGTGGGCAAGAAGAGGAACCTTTTCTGTGAGCTTGGATCATTAATAAGACGAACGGCTCTTTTTTGAATGGAGTCCAGAATGCTAAGTGTTGTGGGGGGACGCCATTCCCCAGACATGAGAACAATATTCTAAAGGGTTGATTTGGGGTACATACAGGTGTACAATTGGAAAAGAGAAATATTTTCTGCCGGAAAGAAACCCCAAATTTTTTTTAAGCTGCCGAACTTGGTGTGTTTTGTGCCAGTTGGGGTTATTCTCAAAAGTAACCCGACAAGTTTAAAAAAGACTCGTTCTGGAATTGGGCCCCTTTTTATATGTAAGGGTTTAGCATTTCGATTTTTTCCCCCAAAAGGAACAGACTGTTTTTGAGGGATTAAACGAACAAGTTTTTTTTGGGGCCCCCCCTCCAAGATAAGTTTGAGGTCTTTTGAAAGAGATATCTGTTTTACCTGGCTTTTTTTCAAATGGGAATTAAAGGGGGCCCTTTAAAAAAATTGAATAAGAGGGGAAGGGATATCGTCAGCAAAACTATGAATGGGATTGATTTGGGGGGAAGATCGTTAATGTGTAGAAAAAAAAAGGGGGGACCACCCGGGGGACCCCAGCATTAAGGAAAAGGGGCTGGGGAATGACCATCTCACTAACTGATTTTGTCGATTAGAAAGGAAACTGGAAACCCAAAGGGAAAAACGGGTGGAAGCCCGTAAGAAGAGTTTTTAAGAAGCCCATCGAAAAACCTGATCAAAAAAATTTTGGGTATGTCAAGAGCAACGATCTGGGATTCACCAAGAAACCCCAAGGGACTTGTTCCAGTTGTGTAAAACAAAGGAAAGAAGATCAGCTGTGGACTACTGTGAAGGAATCCATATTGTCTATCATGTAAAATCTTATGTTTTTTCCCGATACTTTAAGATTTGGGAATTAATGAATTTTCCATTACCTTTTCAAACAACTGAAAGAAGAGAAATAGGTCTATAGTTGGGAAGGGGGACTTTTTGGGCCCCTTTTTTTGGGGGCAAAGGGGACAGTGCAGTTTTCCCAAAATCTCCGGGAAAATCCCGTGTCGTAAGGGGATTCGAAAGAGGCGAGTTAAAATGGGTGCAAGCTCGGGGGCACATTTTTTTAAAACGATTGCTGGTATGCCATCCAGCCCAGACGATTTTTTAGTATTAAGAGAAAAAAAAGCTTGACTTTTTACTTTTAAAAAATTTTATCGGACATTTTATGAGAAACAGGGCAACTGTTGGAAAAAGGGGGAAAATTAAAGGAGGATCAAGCGTGGGAAATTTGGGAGCAAATTTTTGGCAAATAGTTCGGCTTTTTCCTTTGGGGGAGAAATTCCATCTTCAGAGATTAGGGGGAAAAGAATTTGTCAAAAAATTTTGACTAATATTTTTGGCAAAGGACCAGAAAGCTTTACTGCCATTTGAGAAAAAGAGAACTTTATCTTTTATTCGATTGTTAAAAAGGTCCTTTTTCTTCTGAGATGGGCTTTTTATTTCTTGCTTGGGGGGGTAGCCTGTCGATTTTCGGGACTGGGGTTTAAAAACTTTTTGTGGGCTTGAATTTTTAAAAATCTTTTTTGTCCAGGATTTAGAAAAACCAAGGTTTGTGATTTGAAGTTATGGGGTTCTTTTTAGTTGGGGAATATAGGTCTCAATGCCTAGTTGAATTGTTTCCCGGGAATTTGTTTTCAAATTTCGGAAGGAAACGAAAGTAGAAAAGCAGATAGAATTGCACACTGCAGACCACTATTTAAATTTTTAAAAAATCCTTACGTTTTATGAAAATTTTTGAATTTTTATAAGAGTCAAAATTTTTGCATATAAAAAAATAGAAAACAAGGCGATATACATAATTCCCCCTATCTCAATAAAAAAGGACTTAAACCACCCCAATTTCTTAATATGGTATAATATACCAAAAATAGTTTGTTTACCACGGAAAGTACTTATAGTCCAGTAACTGAAGACCTGAAACCCCCCAAAAAAGCTGTAAATAAATCTGTACAGTTTTCTTTTTGTGGCGCAATTTTGGGTTTCGAGGATGCTTTCGAGCGAAATAAAGTTTATCACGACTCCGAGGGGGGAAACCCCCGCTAAAGATGCCCCCAAAGTCCCAAAAATAAGTTTCCTGCGAATACCCCCCCAAGAAAAATTGGAATTAGAGAATTTTTGTTCGGAAAAAAAATAAAGATCACCTCGAAATCTAAAAAAGGGGGCCCCCTTTCCCAAATTTTTTTTCGTAACACCATTTTTTTTTTTAAAAAGGGGGGCCGTCGAAAAGTCCATAACATTCTAAACTGGATAGATAGCCGGAAATGGCAAAAAATTCAGATAAGCAAAACAATTTTTTATCAAAAAAAAAGAAAGATGGAAAAAGGAAATTTTCGGGGGTCATTAAACACTTGCAAAGGTCTCTTTTTTAAAAAAAGAAATGTTAAAAAAAAATTTTTTTTTTTAAATATTTAAAATTTAAAAAGGGAAAACCCCCAAAAAAATATTAAAAAAAAAAAAATTTTTTTCCCCCTTTTTTAATATTCAAAAAAAATCAGAATGGACCCAAACTTATATAATAATAATAAAGGGTTTTTTTAAAAAAAAAAAAAACATATTCATCCCTTTTACAATAAAAAAATTGTTTAAAAAGGGCTACATCAGCCCCCCCCATATAGAAGCGCTGCTAGAGCCCAAAAAACATATAAATATATAACTATTTTATTAAATGGTAAGAAAACTTAAAAAGAGTGGTAAATAAAAAAGAGATAGAAAGACAGAGAAAAAAAAGAGAATGAAAATAGACAAAGAAAAAAAGAAAAATTTAAAGGGGGGGAAAAGGGGGATGGGGGGGGTTAATACGGGTGTAATGTTTTTAATTTGTCAGCAAAGTGGACCCCTTTTTTCTTAAACAAGGCTACTGATGAGGAAAATTCCATAACCTTAAATTTATTTATTAAAAAAAATTTTTAAGAATGTTTTTTTTAAAAATTTCTGTATTATTTATGGTATTGTGAAAATTTTTAAACCCACAAATATTCAAATTATGAATATCAGTCCATTTTTTTTTTTACACAAGTAAGGAGGGTTTTAAAATTTTTAAAAAAATTTTTTAAAAAAAAAACTAAGGAATGCAAGGTACGCCGCCGCTCCATGTTAAGCCCCCCAAAATTGGGGAATTTGTGTGAAATTCTTTGCCTACGTTTTTCCAAATATCAGTCTGAGGCAAAAATTTTTTGACCCCCTAATTCTTTTTTTATCCAGACTACCCAAAAAAGGGGTAAAATGATAGCAAAATTAAAATGGGATAATACCAGCGCATCACAAAGCATGGCTTTATTTTTACTGAAAGATAAAATCTATGCGAGTAAATTATTTTTAACATTGAATATGCCCTTCTTAAACACAAGTAGTATGTTCATTAAATTTTAATTTGTTATCTATAGTTAGGCCTAAGTTTTACAGAGGTTTAAACGGAATTATATTGTCACCTAGTTTAAGTTTAATAGTTTCCTGCAATTGGTTTCTGCAGCTGAATTTGCAAAAAGTATAGCGGTTGATTTAGTTGGATTTATTTTTAACAAATGATCCTTGAGCGCCGCAGAAGTTTATCTAAGTCAATGTTTATTTGCAATGCAATGCAATGATAGGTACGGATTTTGCTATTCCGATGAACTTTGAATGATTAAAAAATGTACAATATTGCCCGAGTAATGGAACAATTCGTCCGCCCGCTTATGAGTGAATCCATGAAGATGGGGACTTTTAGGTACTGTTATCTCGAAAACTATCGATTTTTCGAAAAAAAATTATAAGGACCATTTTTGTAGATTACAAGGCGTTCTTAATTTTTGTCCTAACAAAAATTCTCCACTTCGCATATTTTGGCAGATATTAGCGGGAAACTCATTTGTCGGGCCTTGAGGGACCATTTTCAGCCCTTTCTTACCTCTTAATGTTGATAAACTTTCTTTTTTGTAGCATCCCCAAAGACCTAAGAATTGCGCTACAAGGAAAAACTGTACAGATTTATTTAGAGCTTTGTCCCTTCATTTACTGGACTATTATATAATATAATTTCTCTGAATATAAGTCGGCTTGATACCAAGCGTTTTAATAAATTTCTAAAGTGCATTTTTGGAAAGGGCAAACTCTTTCGGATAAATTTATTGTAAACACAATTTCCATATTAAGTAATTTACTGTAAGTGGGAAAGTAAATTTTAAAGTGATTTGTATTGTGATTTTAGAATCAGTTATAGAGGACCTATATTACTATTGTTTCGTTTGTTTTAATAAAATCTTATTTGATATACAACAAAAAGTTTTTGACTTTTTTAATATTGACGTTTTGTATACCTTTTATGTTGTTAGCTTTATGACTGTTGTATTTATAATTGTTTTTTTTTTTGTTGTGTTAAGTTTACACTTTAACTTGTTTAGTTTTATGGCAATATTTTTATTTGTGTTGTTGTTTATAATTTTGTTTTTCGTCTTGTTGGCTAAATTATTATTAGAAATACTGATAAGTCCAAATAGAATACCATATGTACTAGATTTAAGTAAATTATTGTACATCTTTTTGCATTTTCAAATAAATATTGGCGTTGTCCTATCTTTTAAAATACCCAATACATTATTTTAACCGTGTAAATCAGATTATTTTTTCTAAATTACGAGTAAAGAATGCCATTTCAGACAATTTTAAATATACCGTGACAAGCCATCTTGAATATTGTTACTTACAAGACCTTTTATCTTATAAACCTTAAATTTCCCATGTTTCTTAGACAAACTCACAACGTTTATCAGAAAACCAAACATGTAACATGAAGCTGTTAGTGGACACTGTCAACAATAAATATTATCTTAATATTGCGTCTCCGATTGCGTTGAAATTCTGTATTGTTAAGCAGTTATTGAGTAAATTCGATCAAATAATAACAATTTGTTCAATTAAGTAATAAATAAAAGGGTTGCTTTTGTTTTTAGTAAATTAAATATTGAGTTGTTGACGCTTGTTGTCGAGTAATGACGAATTTACTGACGTTTGAAGAAAAAATATATTGTGTTATGTCTTTCCAGTTACCATATTTTAGTTATTTTCCTAACGAGTGCGCAAAGTGATACTTTTCCGCACGCGACTGCCGGGCAAGCAGTCAAGTGCGGAAAAGTCACTTTCCCGCGTAGGAACAAATTTCCTACGAGCGTCAGATAATACCAATATAAAGCAATTATTATTTTTTAAATTATGTTTAATCTGAAAAAATTTCTACAACATATTATAAATGGGAATTATTTGTTGATAACATTTACAAAAAAAAAAACAGTTATTACATATTGTAAATTAATTGCAGAACCTGTAATTTCATTTGGTGGCTTATGGAAGCCCTTATTTCGGCTTGATGAAGTTTTACTTAGCTCAGGAGGAGTTGTTCATGGTCAAATATTTTATTCGACATATCCCTTTTTTTTGATTTGTGGATTTATCAATGTAGCTCTCAGCTACAGCCGTTGATTTCCAGCCCCCAAGTCGCTTGACATTGGTAATTCCTTCTCAGAATCCGCTAAACATAGTCGCAGAGGATCGACGAAAACTACGTCAGTGTACTCTTCTGGATTTTTAATTTTAGGTATGCAGCATTTCTGAAGGCATTTTACCTGTTGAATTTATTCCCACATTGCGTACTGCATGCTCCTTGTTATACTGGGCCCAAAAAAAGTCTGTGTAAAGGGATGTGGTTTTCGCAAATTTGCATATTTAGGGGACATGCAGATAAAGTCCGTTTTGTTTCATCGGACACTACAAAGATTCTGGAAGTGTTATTTTTACTGTCAGGAATTTTCACCACTATCAAATTTTTATTATCCTGTATGTCATCAACATTATTTTTGTAAGTTCATTTCCTACAAGCACCGGCTAATCCAAAAATTGTAGCAACTTTTTTTTAAAAGGGAAATATTATATGCTTTTTCATGAATCTTGAAACTTCTTCTTTGCTGAAAGTTTTTGATTTTTTGGCCGGTATCCCAAAAAGTTTTTTGGTTTTTTTTTAAAATTTTTAAGTTTCTTGAAAATTTTTTTTTTTTTTTTTAAAAATTTTTTTTAATTTTTTTCCCCTTTTTGAAAGGGAAATTTCAAATTTTTTTTCCAAAAATTGCCCCCTTGGTTCAAAAAAATTTTTTGGAAAAAAAAAAAAGAAAAAAAAGGGGAAAAAAATTTTTCCCTTTTTACATGTGTTAAAAAAACACCAAATTACATATTGTTGCTTACTTGTATAATCATTTAAAAAAATTAAATATTGAAAATTACGAAGTAACAAACAAAAAAAAAATAAACTAAAACTTGCAATGGCTTCGTATATTGCATAAATAGCCTACAATTACTAAAATACATATAAATCTTGCTTACCTGTAAGATTTTAGAGTAGTTTTACTTTTCCGCACGCCGTGCGGAAAAGTGCAACTTTGCGCAGTCAAATGCTTGCGGAAAAGTGGACTTTTCCGCACGCTCGTAGGAAAACATAGTTTCGTTTCTAGGATATAAGCTTTCATCTCATTGGCTAATGTGGTTTAATTTAATAAAGTTTAAATAAATCGCATAGAAAACCAATATTATCCATGTTGTCTTATATTTTTAAAAATATAATTTTATATGCTGTTTTTCAATTAAAAATATACAGGGTGTTTCATTTCAAAAAAAATAGGTAAGGTCTAATAATTTCTTACCTGATCTCGTATACTTACTCTAAAAACGACAGATTATTTGGCACTCATTATAAAAGAACTGTTGAATAAAACATTTAGAAAATATAAAGTCACCCTGAAATTGACATTTTTTTTTTATTTTCTCATGTAATTCTTAAGCGAGCGAAAATTTTCAAATTTTAATTTAACCATTTTAAGTTTGCCGTATAAGAAGCACATGACGCCCATATAACTTTTTGATAGCACTAACAACTACGGAGATATCCTATAAAAGTGTCAAACATGGGACACCCAGTACATCGGTGTTTACAGCACATGTATCAAATACGTATCGGGAAAAGTTTTCCTTAATGCACTGGGGATCAAGTTTGATTTATGACTCTAATATCTGCTGATCTCTGCTTTTATGTTTTCGGTTAAAGAAGATATATGTATCCGAATAGAGCGGTATCAGCACACACAGATGTCGTATAGAGATATCGAAAATTTTTTTCTTGTTCGGCCTATCGTAAGCACGTAACTCACTGCGTGTGTCCATGAGGTCAGTGGCGGAAAATTAGAAGGCACAGCTGGGGTGCTTAGGGCGTGTAAATGTTTCTGTTAAAATATATCTTTTTCTACTACTGTATAAATAAGAAAACTTTGTGGTCCTAGCAACGCGAATGATAACGAAAGAGAACCTTCGTGTTACCTGGTTGCTAAGCGAAGTAAGAGTAAAAAAAAAGAAAATATGCTTGTGGGAAATATTAGGATTTATTTATAAAAAGTAACTAATTTATGACAAAATATTTTAAAAAACTAAGTTAGGTATTAACATTAAAAGTAATTGTGCAATTTGAGCAATTAGCAAAAGAAATTGGAGGAATAATACTTGAATTAACAGTTTTTAAATTTGTTGTTGGGGTATCGTTATCACCTTTAACTACGTTAATATTCATATTTTTCACTGTTACTTCATTAGAGGAAATATTGGTAGGATTTCGTGTAAAATCTTCTTTGAAATTTCCACCTTATTACTATAGGATTCAGCAATATATCCCTCCGCAACAGAAGAAGACTTCCAACCCTCCATGCCTTTTAAGTCCAAAATATCGACATCCGAAGCATTGGCAAGGAACGTAGTTGACGTTCTTCTAAAAGAATGGCCAGTGTATCTACTGATGTCTTCAAGCTTCAAAAACTTCGCAATTTCTTTAGGTACATTTGAAATAGTGTGCTTTCCAATTACTTGATTAACACATTTACCTCTTTCATAACGATACAATAAACGCTCATCTAGAGCATTCCTTGGTCTCAGCTTAATATATTCCTGTAGAAATCTGACATAAGGAACTGAGCCTTCATCGTTGGTTACTACAAAGTTTCTTTTAAATTTATTTTTAGACTCCACTATTTTTACTATAGCCACGTCATTTCTTATTTCTACATCACTTAGCTTCATTCTGTATATTTCGTCTGTCCGGCATGCCCCAGCCACTCCCATAATGGCTATTACTTTCATTGCTAAGTAACTTTGATCAGGCGCGTTAAGTAAAAACTTTATGATTTCTCTTTTTAAAAATTTTTGACTTTTTGCCTCATAACCATCGTTTTTCCTTTTAATAAAAGCAACTAGTTTCTTGAACTCCGAAATATCTTGATTTTTGTTTACGAAAATGTTAACTTGAGCATGGAATATACAGACCAGAGGGTTGGTGGTGATAAAGACTCGGATTTTTCTTGAAAATACGCCAACATCACATTCTCGTCAATCCGCCCCACATTTTTTGTAGCAAGCCATTCAGAAAACGATTTATATGTTTGATGGTACCTCTCTTTAGATTTGTCTGGCAGAAGTGAGGCACACGCAAGGTCAGCTGCCTTTTGGATGCCATTTTCATATTCATTTAACATTTTAAAATGGGAATGGATTTATACTAAATTAACAATAATTCAAAATCTGACAAGTGCTGATGACAGACAATGTCAACAATAAATGTTGCTATGGATTAATTTTTAACAGGTAAAATTTCAAAATCTCTGATATTTCTATTAAAACATGATGTTAATGATTATTAAATTATGCGATACATAGAACAGGAGCAGAAAATATAATACATTACACGATGCGAAAGGCCTTTCTAGTGTTCGGAGGTTTTAAATAGCCTCGGCTTCGCCTCGGCCATTTAAAAACCACCTCACACCAAAAAGTAAACTTTCGCATCTTGTAATGTAAATAACTATTATTAAGGGGGGAGATACCTTTCCAAAAAATCGTTTTTTTTGCTAAATAACTAATATGTTAAAAATACACTGTAAATGGGAAAAAGTGAAATATTTAATATTTATGGGGATATTGTCAAAAATGTCAGCGTCTGCATACTGTCACTAATCAGGTAGTCGTACCGTAACAAATCTTTAAAAGTGATTATCTCAAAATTGTCTTTTCAAAAACTGCTGTCACTTAAAAAGTTTTTGGCCGATTGGGCTAAAACCCCTAAAGGTTTCTTTTTGTAGTACTATCGGAAAAATGTACCTAAAATTTTAAAAATGTCGGGTTAATAAATAACACATCCTCACAAATAAAAATTGAATCTTTATCTTTAGGGGTCGCTGAACCTAAATGCGGGGTTAGTTTGACCCTCTTAGGTCAGGGTCAAGGGTGTTTTAAGGTCATATCTGCAAAATTACTCAGCCCGATAAAAAAAATTGACGGTTTAAAAGACTTGACCGTGGTACAAATCCGTGGTCAAAACTGTAAAACTATAATTTGGCATATTTGACCTTAACCTGACCATGACCTGATGAGGTTAAACTAACCACGGATTCGTATTCAGCGACCTCAAAAACATGGGTATGCGCTCTTCAAATTTTAATTTTATAGATTTGACCTTGAAATGACCTTGACCCTGTCCTGATAAAGTCAAACTGTCCCCGGATTCGGATTTAGCGACCCCAAAACATGAAGATATTATGTTTAAGTCTTTCGGAACTTTAGATCAAGATCAAGGTCATTTCTAGGTCAAATTTGTAAAATTAATCGCAACCAAATTGAAAGAGTGTATACCTATGTTTTTAAGGTCTCTGAATACGAACCCATGGTCAGTTTGACCATGGGTTCAAATACCATAAAGTAATATACCAATAAATAATTTTTTTGGGGTCAAAGCTGTCAATAAATTGGTCCTTTGATTAAACAGCCGATGTAGGTTTAAATTTTTAACTTTTTTATTATTTTATAGGTTTATCTTTCCGTAAACATATCAGTAATCGAACAAAAAAACCTTTTTTATTAGAAAATTTTGATAGCTGCAGCAGTTTTCGATGCCTCGAAGCCTGTGTTTACTAAAAATTCTGCAGGACCGCCATTTTGTAAAAAAAAACAATCACATGTCTTTTACACCCTAACAATGTAACAAAAAGATGTTAAAAATTAAAAAAATATCCAATTATTTTATCACCCTAAAAAAATTTCATTAAAATTAATTGATTTTACTCTGCCTAAAGGTATTTCCTCCTTAAATTGTATCAAAGAAAAGCTAAATAAAACTATAGCAATATATCATTCTCTAGTTCTGATGACTTCTTTAACTGCAATAGATATTTCTTAAAGAATTTGCTTTGAAACCTGACTTTTGTTCTCCCTGAAATATTAGCAATAACTTTTCTATGACATTTTGAATGAGTTTGTTATGGCACCGGTTAATTAATTACTGGAAGACCTTCCCGCACCGTTGGACTTTACGGAAATAATAGCAAAACATTCTGCATTCCAAACATTGTCCAGATCAGAATAGTCACTTTCTTGCTGCGTTATATCTTACACAAAGTCGAATTAAACAAGCTAAAATTGACAAATCTATAATAAATGTGATACTAAGGACAAATAACAAAATTTTTGTCATACAAAATCAATAAACCAGCTGAGTATTTAATTAAGGTATTCGATATACCTATCAATATATTTGTGTTTAATTTTATACTCCTAAACAACGAAATATTTTAAGCGTCCCAAAAATAGCGTAATTATTTTAATACTTAATATATGATTTTTGCAACACTCTGTATTGAAAAAGATACAGTAAGAAAACCGAGCTATTTATTTGTCTTATTGCTGTAAAACTCAGGTGTTTTACGGCATCAGTTAATTAAATATTCCAACAACGTATACATCTTAAATGGAAAGCTTAAAAAAAAGTTAGTAATTGATGGTCTTTCAAACGGATCGGGTTTAATTATAGAAAGTGTTTTTGTAATTGATTTTCAAATTTGCTTTAAACAAAGTGGAGTTTTATCTTTTAAAGAATTTTATTTATAGACATTAAACGAGTTTTAGTCTTTGACTAGATCTTGCTTTTATAAAATATAAAATACTATATATTATATGTAGGCGTCATATTGCTTACTAAGCAATTCTTTAATTGATGTCAAATTACGACGTTTTGGCCTGGAAGGGCCTTCATCAGGTATATATGTATTTTTTTATAACAAAAAATCAATCTGCAATACAAACATTTTTTAATTGAATTTTTACCTATTAAATATGTTACAATTTAATCTTACCTTAAAACTAAGGGGCTTCTCACAAAAAAACACTCATTTATGCTGTTGCATAATGGACATTTAAAAACTTAAAGTCACAGACAAACACTTAATATTTAAAACAGTTATATACAATAAGCGGTCTTCGTTTCAACTATTTATTATTTTTTTAAAATTATTATTTATTTTTTAATAGTTTATAGAAATACTAGCACCATCTTACTATTTTACCAAAAGGAATAAATATGTGTTTAATATCAAGAATAATTGCAAAAAACTGTAAAATATATTTAAAATAGCAGTGAGGTAGAGTTCTTTGCATATAGATAATAATACAGAAATTTGTTTTATGTGTGTGGTTATCTGGGCAGTAGTAAAGTTTAAATTTTATAAATAAGTTTTTTTAATTTAATTTAATATATTATATATATATATATATATATATATATATATATATATATATATATATATATATATATATATATATATATATATATATATATATATATATATATATATATATATATATATATATATATATATATATATATATATATATATATAATATATATATATATATATATATATATATATATAATATATAATTTAAAAGACAGTGAAGAAACAGACATCTGGATTTTTCTGTTGTTCCCTGTGACTCCCTTCTAGTTTTGCTTGCCCAACAGGGCTTTTTAATAGGGCTGTATCGAGTGCACAGTTAACAACAGAAAAACCAAGGATCCACTTAAAAGACATATATCAATGCCTCTCGGTAAGATATTAAAATCTCACTTTTTGACGTCGTGCTAAAATCACATGTAGCAAATCGGCATCAGTATTGACCGGAGTGGGTATATAATGATAAAAATAGAAAAAATTTCTACTGCCACGGTATGTACAAAGACGTAACTCCGTTTTTAAAGACAGTTAAAAAGCAGTCATCCTAATTTTTCTGTTGTTCACTGTGACTCTTTCCTAGACGCTTTTCGCCTGTCCTGTTAGGTCTGGAATTAAGCGGTTTTGAACTTGTTAACCAGACTAATAACTGAGAACCCACTGATTATGTTTGTTACACTTTTAATTCAATTCAACAACTTAAAAAACAACAAAATGAGATAGAGCTTACAAAACATTGAGAGAAATAACGGACAATGGTTTTGATTAAAATATGCTCAAAATACGCAAATGACAGTTCACCAGTAAGTTCTTCGTAAATTAACTCGTCCCGTCGCAAGTGTTCCCCGCGACATAAAATTAAACTGTCAACCGTTATTTTAAATTTAGGAGATCAACTATTTCATTTACCCGAAGGGGGACTATAAAGTAGATGTTTTAAAAGAGAATGAAAATTATGCCGGCTTACAGAATAATTTGCCTATAAAAATCCGAGACCTCATTAAATTTTGGCATCCCAACAACAGAATTTCTCGTTGGCATTACTGGCAGACTGTCCCGTTTTATAAATCAAAGAGTTTATTTTTTTTTTTTAGGATTAAGGATTTTTTTTATGGTTTTGCCCTAACAAGCTAAGTGATCATTGTAAAATTAATTACAATTAATCCAATAATCACTATGGTAAAATTTAATTTGTTTAAAATTTCATTTTTGTAATAACTCCGTAATTGTTACTGCTATCAAAAAAGTATATAGCGATTTTTTCGGGTCAAACTTAAGCCCAATGCAAAAAAATCATTGTTTATCAATTGTTGATTCTTTTTTAAGGATTCAAAGGCTAAAATAGATGACTTTTTAAAAAAATAGGAATTGGATTCGTTATATAATTTTAAAATGATCCGAAATCGATTTTTTTTTTGACAGGATCTGCTTCCAAAAGAAATCGATTTCTTATATTTATAATTCAGAGACAAATCGGTTTATAAATGTCAAAATCCGCCATTTTAATACGCTATTTCAAATTTTTTCAAGATAAGCAAGTTTCCCCGGGACGTCACTTTGTCCACACACTTTTTATAATGGCAGGAAACCCGAAGCAACGGCCCGCAATCCCGGGCAGGTATTAAATCACCAGAGGGTGCTAAAATCCCCCGCTTAACTAATAAGAACCAAAGGGAATTGGAACCTGGAATGGCCAAAGTCTTTCTGCGGCAGAAAAACTTGACAACGTAATTCAGGAAATGGAAAGAATGAATATTGACATTCTTGGCATGGCTGAGACAAGATGGCTCAATAGTGGAGTGTGTAGGAAAAATGGAAAAACATTTTACTACTCCGGAAAAATTAATCCAAATCACAGAAACGGAATAGGTTTTATTGTATCCAAAGAGATGGAGAAATATGTGAGGAATGTCGTGGCGTACTCAGACCGAATAATACTGTTGCAGATAAGTGCCAGACCGATTAACATTAATATAATACAAGCGTATGCACCTACAGTGGACGAAACAGAGATTGAAGTTGAACAAATTTATGCGCAAGTCCGAGAGATTATGCAATCATTGAAACTCAAGATATCAATGTGGTGATGGGCGATTTTAATGCAAAGGTCGGCAGCGGTGTTGTAAAAGGTGTAACAGAGGCATTTGATCTGGGTGAGAGAAACGAACGAGGCAAAATGCTAATTCAGTTCTGTCGCGATGAAAAGTTGACTATTAAGAACACTTTCTACAAGTTACACCCCAACACTCCAGAAAACTCTATACTAAGAAATCACCTCAACACAGACAGAAAAAGGTCGTCCGCAACCAGATTGACTACATCTTAATTAACAGGAGATATCAGAACAGCATTACAAATGCGGCAGCATACCCAGGAGCAGACATCGGCTCAAACCATAACCCCGTTGTTGCGAAGTTCTGTTTTAGATGCAAACTATTATCTAGGGGACGAAGAACGACACTCAGGCATTAAAACAGCCCGCAATACAAGAAAAAATGAAGACTGAATTGGACTAACTGTGCCAGGAAAGCAACCCTGGTCTGGAAATTGCAGCTGACGATATCTGGAATACGCTGAAAACAAACATCCATGCGTCTGCCGAGATAGTACTTAATCGACCAAAACAAGAAAAAATCAAATCATGGATGACCGACGAAATACTGAACTTCATAAATAAACGCCGACTTGTTAAAAACCAGCCTGATAAATACAAAGAACTAAATCGCACTATTAAGAGAAAAATAAGGGAAGCTAAAGAAAAATGGACTCAAGAACAATGCAACGAGGCTGAAAGATTTCATCAGCTGCATGACTCCTTTAACTTTCATAGAAGATAAAGAAAATAACCGGAGCAGGCATAAGAACCGCGTTGCCGTCAATAAGAAATCAACAAGAAAGACCGATATCAGACACTGACGAACTAAAAAAAGTCTGAAGGAATTACGCAGAAGCACTATTCAAGGACCTTTGTACGAATAACCCCACAAACACTACCGAAAATATGAGCGGTCCAAAAATTCTTGAATCTGAAGTCAAATACACAATAGAGAATTGTTTTTCAGGTCCAGAGAAACAACATTAATTTATATTTCGTAACCATAGAGTGTGGTATCTAAAAACGGGCATAAATTTGACTTAAATTTGATCTTAAAAGTTTTGATTGCTTGATCTTTAAAATTTTCCATATAATATTCTTTAAATAACTCTAAGAGACTTTTAAATTGGACATTTTATTATTTCTATTCACTGCCTTTTACAAAAATGAATTTAAAATTTTATAGCTATTTATGTATCAAGGGCGTTACTGGGACTATAATACCCTGAAGGTCGAAATAGCCCGAGGGTCTCTGGCCCGAGGGCTAGATTTCGACCTGATGGGCATTATAGTCCAGTAAAGCCCGTGGTGCATACAATGCTTTATGTTTTACCCAAAAAAGAGTTTTTCAATGACTAATTACATTATTTATTCGCAATATAAAAAATAAGTTGCACCTGTACCTGTATACGTAAGTAGATAATGACTGGTTGTTAAGTTTGACTTTGATGTTTCTGTCAGTTAGTCAGTTGGCATTTTTTATTTAACGATTTGCTCAAAATGGAAAAAGATTCCACAAAATAAAGAAAAAGGCCATAAAAGCGACCGAAAATCTTTTGCCAGTTAAATCAGGGCAACAGTATGATCGGGAGTTTGTCATATTTGGTATTTGGAAAGATGCGAACGCAATTCTTCAAATAACCGAAAACGTTTTAATGGCATATTTCCAGGAACTGGTAAGTTATTGATTTTATTTTAATACATATGTTTAACAAACTTTATTATTTTTAGTCGGAAAAATACAGTCCGAACTCTCTCTGGACCAAGTATTCCACCCTAAGGTCTACGTTGATGGTCTATGAAAATATAGACATTTCGCAATACCATCGTCTCATATCTTTTTAAAAGTTAAGTCGAAAGGATACGTCCCGAAGAAGTCTAAAGTTTTGGAAGGAGAACAAATATTAAAATTTATTAAGAAGGCTCCTGATAATATCTACTTGGTACACAAAGTCATATTGGTAATGGGTGTTTTTGGGAGGTTTAAGACGAGATGAGTTGGTCAAAATGACCATTGATACATTGAAGATAGAGGAACAGTCTTGGTTAAAAAAGGTACCAGAAACTAAAACTAACTCAAAAAGTTTTACTATCATTGAAGAAGATTTAGGCGCTTTAAATTTAAAAAAAAAGTACACAACATTAAGACCAGCTGGAATAAAGGAGCGAAGATTCTTTCTTACCTATAGAAAGGGTCGATGTACAGTACAACCCATTGGAAAAAATACCATAGGAAGCGTCCCAACATTGATCGCAAAATTTTAAAACTGGATAATGCGAAGCTTACACCGGCCACTTTTTGCGTCGCACATCGTCAACTTTACTTGTTGAGGCAGGTGCTTCGTTTGAAACGCTAAAACAACATGGGAAATGGAAAAGCTCTTCAGTAGCTGAAGGATATATAGAAGAAAGTATTTCATCCAAAAACAAAGTAGCCAAAATGATTGCCAATTCAGTTAATTCCGAGGTTAATTCCGTATCGACTATTGAATATTCTTTAATGGACTGTTCTTCTATACAAAATAGCGTTAGTGCTACCATCACAAAAAACACCGACCATTCGATAGGGGGATTAGCTACATTTTCCGGGACATTTCAAAATTGTAATTTTTATTTAGGAAATAAAGTTTAATTTTTAGTATTGTTTAAAAAAAAATTATTTTTTGTATAAACTTGATCTTTATTGTGAGAGAAATAAAATTGGATAAGCAATAAAATTTCAAAATTAGTGCATTAGGGCATTATAAGCGGGCATTATCATAATGCCCGCTTATAATGCCCTAGGTGTGATAGCAGGTATTATTGCTATCATAACATATTCCGTTTCTAAGGTATTATAGATCAATAATAGATAGGTAAAACATAAATACATTTTTATATTTCGCAAGCGGAGAAATTATTAAACGGTACTTGTGAAACTCCCTGTAAAATTACAATAAGATGTGTCATTTATGTTGCCTGAGGTTATCTTAAGAATCACATTTAAAAACCTAATGAAGATCTAGCATCGCAAGTTTTAAAATGGAGTTTAAAAAAATGTTCAATTTAAGGGTGGTTTCAAGTTAATTTCAGAAATAACATATTTAAAAAAATATATAACTAATTTGACTAAGAGTTACAGAACTTCAAAATGAGGCTAAAATTATATTTCGCGACTTCGGCTTCATGCCAAAATCTTTGACGTTGATTTTCATATTATTCTATTTCTTCTTTTTAAGTTTTAAAAACTAAAGATAATCCGAATTCGTGATCCGATAAATACAAATTGATTTCCTGGATTCGATTTCTTTTTTCCTTAAAAAAGAAATCGTGATTCGTATTGGTGATTCGATTCCTTTACGAGGATCCGAATCCGTAAATCGATTCCTTTTTTGAAAATCCGTCCCAGCCCTGTGATGACCGCTAGGGTCAATGGATTGTGTGCTCTCTTAGTGCACATATCTTAGACTTGAAAGAAAACGGATCCTTCTTGCAAATAACCCAAAGAAAATTTTGTAATGACAGAAGTATAAAATTGATTCTAACTAAAAAACACAAACGAAAAAGGAAAACTAAACAATCGAAAATCTCACTCTCAATTAAACGCTTATTTTCCTCTTGCCGGCAAAACGTAGCTATCGCCCTGTGTCGTGCAAATCGTCCCGTGTATAAATCAAATATTTTATCAGCGTGCATTTGCTGCAAATGAGCAAATAAACGAGTCTGAAACGCAGCCAGCCCTCATCGTCAGTTAGTTATCAGTTGCCTGGGTTTACGTGGTTGTTGGCAATGTCCTACGACTGTTCAACAGTGGCGTATCACTTGCTCTGTTAAAAAAAACTCATAATAACCGTATAAAACTTTTTTAAAAAGTAGAAATGATCATATCAGTAGGTAATGTAAGCTGTTTAAATCCGATTGCCTGTTATTTCCAACAATCACAACAATCATATGCAAAGGTTGGCCAGAAAACCTTAGCTATGGCCTTAATAGGACTCTTGCACATAAAGGGTGGGCCAATGAAAACGAAGCAAGGCCGATTTCTCATATCTATGGTTGGTAGAAAAAAATCACTCGGACCCGTCGATTTTTATTTCGAGAGACACATTTTGCGCTTATTTTTAACCCTGTCACTTCAACCCCCTAGGGGGGTGAGCTTTACTCCTAAATTCTTAAATGGGAAAGTGGGTCGACTGATACCCCATTTTAAAGATCATCGAATCCTCTTTTCAACGCTTTCTAGTTTTTTAAATTTGATGCAGTAGTTTTCAAGAAAATACGTTTTATAAACATAATCGGCCTATAATCGAAAGTAACGCTTTTTTACTTTTAGTACTATTTTTAATTAAGTATTTTTGTTTTTAAATCCTGTCCTATTCAACTTAAAAAGTATGGAAGCATTAAATGTTACTTTTTTAACACTCAATAAAATGCGGATACTTTTTACTTAGCTTTAAAATTATAAAAGTATTGTCAGTGTCTTGTTTAGCATCTTATCAGTCCAAGGTTAGCAGTTATTTCTGCTATGGAATTCGATGCTTGTGTAACAGTAAGTTTTTTTTATCTTTTTTTGGATCTTATTGACATTTAATTTTTGTAAATTTAGTATCTCACAGGATTTTGTCTGTGATTATTTCGGCTTATAATCTTTTTTCTTGCTCTAAATGGTTAACTCAACGGCTGAAAGAGTATCGATAGGTAATTAAATTTCATTATGAAAACGGTAGGTGCGCTAATAGTACAGCACAGTTATTTGATGAACTAAATCCGGATAAGCATGTCAACCGGAAATACGTTATTAAACTAGTAGCCAAGTTTAGGGAGACAGGATCTGTGGCAAATCGAAAACGAATCGCTCTTAATCGAATAGTGGGAGACGAAGCAATGCAAATTGTTGTTTTGGGCCACCTCAATATCGATCCTATGTTAAGTACCAGGCAATTACCCACAGTTTCTGGCTTATGCCGTACGAGCAGTCGAATTTCCTAGTGTATATATGGTTGCGGCGTTTAAAAGTGAAGGTTGCAATTAAAGGGTAAAAAGGTATAAATTAAATATAACAACAGGTTTTTAAAAAGTGTTTACCTAATTTGGTTAAAATCGAAGTGGAGGCAACTTTCTAGACAATTATCCAGAATTACATTCCCTTAAAATTTAAATTTAAAACTTTCCTGTTAAAGAGATATATCTACGGCACAAAGGGCTGACCACACGTATTCACAACATCGATCGACAGAGGCGACAGGGGCTAAGTTCTAATATTACATTTCGAGTAAGAGCGAAGTAAATAAAATACCAAGCCGAGCTAGTCCGGATAACATTCTTTTTTTTCAGTCGATTAATGAAGTGATGGTAGGAGTCGTAACGGTACAATATAGACTAAAACGGGACGTTCCATCCTAAAACCTCATAAGATTAGAAGCTGAAAACTAGAAGAGGATCAGGAGGTAAGCAGTCTTTATGAGGTGCCCTTTGATAAAATTATCCCTTGCTGTAATTTCAGCAAGCAATTTTTAACTGTTACCATATATGAAAGACTAAAAGGAAGATCTGCAGGCAGTAGGCTCCAAAGCCCGAAAATGGGATACCATGTATACTTATTTAAAACTAATGAAAGCAGCAATTCACTAATCTGCTAAGTATCTGTGTGCTCTGCATATCTCCCGATAACAAAACAAGAATACTTGTGAATCATACAATAATATATTATTAAAAAACTAAAATAAATATTTTATGTTAATATTTTTTAGAATACCATTTTAGCTTGTAAATGCATGTTAAACTAAAATTCAATTGTTTTTATTTCCTTATTTACAACATCTCCACCCACCAAGAATATTGTTTTGATAGAAAATGACTTGCAAAATACTGACTTTAGGTAATTTTTCCTTAGAAAGGTTTGTTAAAAACTAAACCTTTTTGTTCCAAGAACAGTTTACTTTACTAAAATCAGTTTCAGAGAGTAAATATTACTTCCAGGAAATTTTATGTAAATATCTTTTAGATTCTTTCTTTTTAAATAACAAAGAACGAATTGTTTTCTTGTATTATTACACCTAAAAAAACCTATTATATTTTAAAATAAACTCTATGATCCGAGTTAGTGACGACGACCTTCAACCATCTGCCAAGAGGATGAATTTTTTTTGTCAAATATAGTATTGTAAACAGATGTACTGTGCAGGGGTTGACTAATTTTTTTTTGATATTTCCTGTTTGATTCCAATTATAATAATAATAATAAAATAATATTTTATATATATATATATATATATATATATATATATATTTACTATATATATATATATATATAAATTATATATATATATATATATATATATATATATATATTTTTTTATATATATATATATATATATATATATATATATATATATATATATATATATATATATATATATATATATATATATATATATATATATATATATATTTACATGACAGTATTAATGTACCTCTAAACATTTTTCTTTAAATTCATAAATAAAACCTTTTGAAATTTTTAAACCTCAAAAAAAAAAGAGATGATCCCTGATTTGATTCGTACCTACTTTTAATTTTGTTTTTGCTGGTTAACTAATAATTTAATTTTTTTTTTACTTAATTTACCTTTTTAAAATTTTTACTCTATTTTTAATATCTTAATGATTGACCCTTATTATTTTTTTTATATATTAATCATTTAGCTTTAATTGATTAAAGAGGAAAATTTACAATGTTTGCAGATGATACAACTATTTTATGAAATAACGAAAATACAAATTCTTTATATGATGTAATTGAAAAAAAATATTATGGTGTAAATCTAACATGCTTTTTTAAAAATTTAACTAAAACTAATATTTTAACATTAAAATGTGAATTAAATAAAATATTTTTAAATGGTGGAATTATAAAATTTTCTCCATGTTCTTAGCTTTTAGGAATTTTTGTCGATCTTAAATTGAATTTTAAAGAACAAAGAAAAAAACTATGTAGTAAACTTGCATCTAATGTTTATGCTTTTAGAGTACTCTCTAATAAATTAGAAGAGTTTTCCATCTACAGCGAAAAGAATTTTAACACTAACTTTTATCTACAATTTTGAAAACAATATTGTTAATATACAGGGTGTTCCAAAAGGTATGGTCCAAAGTTTGGGATCATGTAGATTGGATCAAAATAAGGTAATAACTTCATTTAACTTTTTGCTCTATGCTCCTTTTTTACCAAGCTATTAGCTCTTAAAGGTAACAATTGAAAATCGATTTTTTATTCATAATTTTTAAACGGCTTGTACGATCTGGATTTTTTTTGTTGATTAATTTTAGCTAATAACTGTCTTGCATTAACTGCTATAAACATGCCGCGAAACCATCAAAAATACCAGGTCCGGACTATCAAATTTGTAAAAAACCTCAAAATTTTTGCAGTGTTGCCATATTTAACATTTTGACCTAACTGGTAGTTTACCCTGAGTTTTCTATGCAAAAAAGGTATACTTTATCTTTATTGATAGGACTAGCGGTTTTCCCGAAAAATGCATTTTAAATCATTAAGGTATACTCGTGGGCTCTCGATATGATATACCTTGGGGCTCTCAATAAGGTGTACTTAAGAACTCCCTATGAATCTTATGTCAAAATCTACTACTAGAAGTCAATGTTCAGCTGAAAATTATAAATTAAAAGTTAAAAAAAACTTAATTTATTTAAACAAAAAAAAATAAAAACAATATAACCACACAGCAAAGTAGAAACTTTATGATTATAAGTAGAATAACAAAAAAAAGTGAGGACCCTGTACAGCTACACATTTTCTTAATTTACTAAGGCATGCTCTTTGAACCTGAAACAACATGTTAGGATTATTCCTTATTGCAGCGCAATGAAACATAATTCTTTTTAATAAATCTTCTAAATACAAGGAATAATCCTAACATGTTGTTTCAGGTTCAAAGAGCATGTCTAGTAAATTAAGAAAATGTGTAGCTGTACAGGGTGTCCACTTTGAACACATAACCTAGTTAAATTCAAATTCAAATTATTTATTCATGTCAATATACAAATTGCATTTACACACGTCAACATTGTTAAAGCAATAATCATAAAAACTTATCCTAAACAAATTAAAAAAATATATAATAACAAACATGATTTTTAAACAAACAAGATTAATATACTTATAATAATTAAAAAATATATATGCACAGTACATTTAAAAGTACACAAAACAAATCCTAATTAAAGATAAAATTGTCAAAATTATACCCGAGGTATTCCTGTATTGAATAAAAAGCATTCTCAATTAGTATCTGCTTAACTGTTATATCAAATTTCTTTTCAGGCAATGTTCTTATACATTCAGGCAATACATTAAAAAATTTATTGCCCAATAACCTGGTCCAGTTTGACACCTTCTCAAACGCCAATACGCTGGTACAATGTTTTGTTTATGCCTGGTGTCATACCCATGCATCTCCTCATGACTTGTATACAGGTTAATATTCTTCTTTAGAAAACGAAGATTTTCCAGAATGTACTGGGATGGCACAGTGGGGATTCTAAACCTCCTATAAGCCTGACGACAGTCATCCCTAAACCAAACACTCGGTGTGTGTCAGCTGCACGACCCCAGACAAGAATAGAATATGAAAGATGTGAGTGGAACAGAGAGTGATAAGCAGTATGTAAAGTCCCCGGTGAGACGCACCTTGAAAGGTTTCTCAAAATAAAGAGGCTTTTGTTCAGTTTTCTACACACGTTGTTAATGTGTGAGCTCCATTGAAGCCTTGGGTCCAAGGAAACACCCAGAAATCCAATCTCCCTCACACCCCCATTCAGATCACCCACATCCCTCAATGCAAAAATCACCTGGTTTGTTTTATTGTTGTTCAAAACCAACCGATTTGCAGCAAACCATTGCTCAGTTCTGCCCCGCGCCCCTTTGTTACACATAGCAGTTTTTTTGTTATTGTACTAATAATCATAAAGTTTCTACCTTGCTGTATGGTTTTATTGTTTTTATTTATTTATTTATTTTAATAAATTAAGTTTTTTTTACTTTTAATTTATAATTTTCAGCTGAAAATTGACTTCTGGTAGTAGATTTTGACATAAGATTCATAGGGAGTCCTTAAGTACACCTTATTGAGAGCCCCAGGGTATATCTTATCGAGAGCCCTCGAGTATACCTTAATGATTTTAAATGCATTTTACGCAAAAACCGCTCTATCAATAAAGATAGAGTATACCTTTTTTTCATAGAAAACTTAGGGGAATCTACCAGTAAGGTCAAAATGTTAAATATGGCAACACTGCAAAAATTGTTGAAGTTTTTTACAAATTTGACAGTCCGGACCTGGTATTTTTGATGGTTTCGGGGCATGTTGAAAGCAGTTAATGCAAGACAGTTATTAGCTAGAATTAATCAACAAAAAAAGTTCCAGATCGTACAAGCCGTTCAAAAGTTATTAATAAAAAATCGATTGTTAATTGTTACCTTTAGGAGCTGATAGCTCGGTAAAGAAGGGGCATAAAGCAAAAAGTTATATAAAGTTCTTACCTTATTTTGATCCAATCTACATGATCCCAAACTTTGGACCATACCTTTTGGGACACCCTGTATATACAAACAATATTGGTATAAAATTACTAAGAATTCTTCGCACAATACCAAAATTCTCAACTGAATTTTCCAAATCCATATTCTACTCTATTGGAAAAATCTTTAGTTTATGACTAAAAAAAATTATCTTCTAGTTTTATACAGGGTGTCCTGAAATACCGTTCGAATAATTCTAGGGGTGATTCTACTTGTTAAATTATGAAGAAAAGTTCATATCAACATAGGTCGTAAAATGCGTCATAAGTTCGCTATGGCGATTCAAAGATGGCTTCGGGATATAGGTTTTATTTTATGTATCTGAAACCGTTTTAGATATTTATCTGAGTTTTGGCATACAAATTGCTTTTAATAGTAGGTACTTTTTAGTGTTTTTACTAAATTATTATTTAAATCAGGTACGTGCCGACAGGGAAGGCCTCGATTTAATTTATTCACATTATTATTAAAAGTCATATTTATGCAGTTTTTTATTCTTGTTGAAAACTTGGCAGGCTAGACGTTTTCGAGAAAACACTCTTTAAAGAAAATAGTGCATGCATAGTCGCCCAAAAAAAAAGAGTATTCCGGCATTTCTTAAAAGGCAAAAACAATATTTTTTTAATGTCCGACTGGTATATTATTTGACAAATAATAATATTATGTCAAAGTCAGTTAAATACGAAATATTACCCTTGGGCGTTATTAAAAAAAGTAACGCCCTAGGGCCTACACATTTACCAATAAATAAACAATAAATTATCTTCATTTAAGCATTTATTACAAAAATACAAACATACTTACACAATATACTTATCATAATAAAAAATATTTTTTAAAGTAAAACGTACAATTTTCAAACTGACCGGAAAATTCCACATTTCCGTACCCCACCGCTGTTGCTGTGTTACTTGAAGTAATACTTTTCCCAACTGCAAGGGAAGCATTAGCCAATTTAGAGCTTTCAATATCATCCACTTACCCTCGTGCTACCAAAGAACTTTTCCAGCCTACTAACCTCATTAAGCTCTCGGAACTACCTCCCGCATCAGAATGAATTGTTGCCGCTGTACGTCTTAAACAATGACCTGTGTACGCCTTAGCATCAGGTATACCCAAATATGTAGCAATCTTAAAGGGTATATTTCCAAATGTATTTTTACCTATAGGCTGCACAGTATATCGTTCATGACGATAGCACAAAAAAAACCTATCAATAGGTGCACTTTTTTGTGCACATTTCACTGTCATTAATAACCAAAAAGCTCCTTGCTTGCCCATTTTTACTTTGTGGAATGTCAATAAATATATGCTGACCCATATCACGCACATCGGAAAACTTCGTTTTCACAAGCTCGTCTCTTCTACAAACTCCTAATACACCTATCACTAATGCAACTTTATCTGCCAAATATTTTTCAGTCGGCGCTTCTTTCAAAAAAGTTATAACTTGTTCGCGAGTCAGAACCTTCGACTTTTTAGGCTGATAATTTCTTCCAAGTTGCTTTAGGAACTGTTGCAGAGAAATTAACTTTTCATTACTTCTTATCTTCTTATGAACTATGAATTCTTTACGTAACATTAAAAACTTTGTCCAAACGGAATTTGGAGAATATGACTCTGACAAATCTTGAAAATAAGCCATCAAAACGGTTTCGTCCACACGGTCCACGCAGTGTTCCGTCAGCCAGGCCTCAAAATGGAAATATTCTTTCTCGTAAATCCGCCTAGTTTTTTCTGGCACAAGCGCATGCTCAGCTTTAGCAGCTTTTACTAAAATATCTTGGGGGAGATGGGTATTTTCCACTACTTCGGACATTTTTATGGCTCAATCGCAAAAGTATTTTTTATGTGCTGTCTTATTGACAAATAACTTACAACCACAATTTCGTTTTGACAATTTTTTCAGGTATATGCTGGTACTTGATTTGGTTTAAACTAATACATTCAAATTTTCTCACATAAAGAATATTTAGTCGGATATTAAACGTTGAAGGCACCACGGGTATTAAGGATAATAACGCTTTCGGTTAACGTAGATCCCTCGGGCCAAAGGCTCTCGGGAAACACACCATCGACCTCCATCGTTATTATCCTTATAATACCCTTGATACCTTAATAACTATAATTACACTGTTATTAAAACAATTATATTAAAATAAACTTTATTTTTAAACCTTATGTTCAATTCGTTTATCGCAGAAATATGGCGTTTAATAAAAATGTGAACAAATTAAATCGAGGCCTTCCCTCTCGGTACGCCCCTGATTAAAAAATGATTTAGTAAAAACACTGAAAACTGCCTGCTATTAAAAATAATTTATATGCAAGATAACCATCTTAAATGGTTCCAGAGATATAAAACAGGGCCCCAATATCCCGGTGCCATCATTGAATCGCCATAGCAACCTTGTTCAATATTCAATGAACAGTTTTCTTTTATTTATTAATTTCAAATTCTAACGTATGCGGCCACCTCTTCTGGCTTCTTTTAGTGCGCTTCTGACTTAACAGGCGCTGTATATATTAAAATTTAATATTTTCCTCTTAAGAAGGCGAAATCAGCGCCTTATAGAAAAAGAAGTAATTAAAAAATTCATAAGTTTCAACTTGTCTTGGCGTCTTTTTGCATTCTATTCTTTCAATTTTCTATTTCCTGAGAATATCCCCAAATAAAAATTCGCATTGTAATGAATTTAAGTAAATAATAATGTAAATTTGTGATTGTGTATGTATAAAGTGTTAGATTTAAACAGACATTACGTTCCAGTGAGTGGTGTCTTTGACGCGAGTAATAAAACCCAATTTATGACGATTTATCAGTACCAGTTTGTAATTAGATGTAATAAATTATTCATAAAATAAACCCAGTGGTTTAATTGAAGGGAACATTAGCCCTTCGTCCAAGGAAAAGTAAGCGTGTAAGCTTATTCTAGGCTTTATGCGTAGACAAACCTTATGACGTATTTGCGGACCTATGTTGATATAGACTTTTCTTCATAATTTAAAATGTAAAATCATCCCTATAATTATTCGAACGGTATTACCGGACACCCTGTGTAGTTTACATAAATTTAAGTTGTTGGTTAAATACTTAATATTAGAAAAGGCTTATAATGTATTGTCTGAATACTTTAAAATTAATTTAGAATAGATATATTGCATAAAACCATTGTATTGTCTTTTTTTCTCGTAATATCACATAATTTATTTTTTCTTAATATTACTCGTTTTTTTATTTTGTTTTGCTTAAAGAATGTATAATTGTATATGGCAATAAAGTAATATTAATAATATTATAATGATTATAAAAAATAGTAATATTAAAACGGTTACAACCCAGCCAGTACGCCCTGAACATTCCATCACAACTAAATAACTAGCAAAACATTTTTGGAAATCAGTGTGCTTACAGCCGACGTCGACACTTTGAAATCCAATAGTCGACAAAATAAATAATTTGGGTGTTTTCAATTCCAATATTCGCTCTTTTCAATAACCACTCTGGCGTTATGTACATTTGCCATCCTATTACGAATCGGCATTCGCTTTGATATCGCTTTTTGCGTAAAATATATCCGTCTTTATGAAAAAAGATATTTAGTTTGATCCGGCTTTATTGTGTTATCTGTCTCTCTGATTATTCTTAATATTCGTATTTTTTTTTATACACTTTGTTTTTGTCCTGTTGGAATAAAACAAAAAAATTATTATTTATTGCAACCTTTCTGATAATCACTTACCGATTAGTAATTTGGAAAAATCAAAAATAGAAATATGAACCTATTTATAATTCAAAGATTATTTAAAATTTAGTGTATGAATTGCTGGAATAGTCTATTCGAGAAGTGTGTTTCCTGCCAAAAATAGTTAGAAGGCTTCGAAAAATATGAGCGGTAGCTCACTCGACGCGAAATGCAAATCTGAGAAAGGCGTTTGGAGGATTTTCTCTGCCAATAAAAATTGCAATTGTTATTAACAAAAAACGAAATTAAAAAAGCCGTTTCGATTTTTGATAATGACTAAAAAAATCATAAAAAAGTAAAAACTACAAAAAAGATTCTTAAAGAAAAGGAAAATTCCCATAAAAAAAAACTCCCAGAGTTCTATCTCTAATATTTATAACTTTATTTCAACGCTGAACCGAGTACGTGACAAAAAATATTTTTTTAGAGTATGAAATATTAATTGAAAAATTGTTAAAAAATATGGTATATTTAGAATACTTCAAAGAATTTATTACCGTTAAAAATTTAACTTAGAATTAGTTTTATAACAAGTTAGACAATTGTTAATTAACAAAATCGTTTTGAACTTTCGTCCATATTGTACATTAAAAACAAAATGCCTAAATAATTGTCGTAGAAATTTTTCGTCTTGTGAAGCTCTTCGTATACCGGGTGTTGCTCCGTCGAGCGGGATATAGGGAATCCCATGTAAATTTTGAAGTGGTCCAATATTAGCTCCCCTAATTATTTTAGAAGAAAATATTATTAGGAGCACGAAAAGTTGTACCCAGTGTACAAATTTCAGCTCTTCTCAGTCCGCCAGCTAAGAGATAAATGCTAAAATAAGTTACGACTCTCCTATCTTCTTACGCGCCCTGTATTATTAGAAGTTTGTAATAAAATACCAGAAAAATTATTTAACCTCTTACTCTCAAGTTGTCAGATCAATGTCACATCATTTTTAACTACTCAAGTCAAGAAAAAATCACTATTATAAAATGGTTTTATTAGGAAAATAGTTATCGAAGAGTTTCTGACATGTTTGCAGCCTATTTTCCCAATAGGCCAATACCAAGTAAATCGACAATAGAACGGACGATAAAAAAATTTTTAAACTACAGGCACAGTAATCAATAATTGCAAGTGTGAAGAAAATCGACGTGAAAATCTGAGACAAATTGTGTACAAAACGAGATTGATTTAGACGTGATACTTTGTGTAGAGGAGGCCGAAGGAAACATTAGCACGAGACAACTAGAGGACATTACTGGACAAGACCACACCACAATATCTCCAATTTTAAAAGGATGTAAATACCACGCTTACAAGTACGAAAGACACCAAAATTTAAGAGACGGAGACGAAATACGATGACAGAAATTTTGCTTTGAGATGATGGTGAGGACAAACACTCACAGAGGTTTTTTAGAAAATATTTGCTTTACTGACGAATGCACTTTTACATTGAACAACAAACCCAACATTCAAAATTGCCGGTGCTGAAGTAACGAAAACCAAAATCGATTTGTTGAGATAAGGACTCAATATCCACAAAAAATTAATGTTTTGGCGGGAATTTTCGGCCACCATATTCTTGGACCATTTTTCCTTGACCCATATTTGAATGCGGAGTACTTTCTGGAACTTTTACCAGAGCTGTGCGCGAATACTTGAACAATGCATTTAATAACGACATCATAGGCCCGAACCACGCAATATCTTGGCCAGGTCTCCGGATCTTTCGCCAAACGATTTTTTTCTATGGGGACATTTAAAAACTAAGCTTTATACCAACAAAAAATATGAAAATTTAGACCAGCTAAGAAATGCTATTTCCGCTGAATGTACCAGAATATCGATGTACTAGCCAACGTAAGAAATGATTTTTATAATCGTTTGGGTTATTGTCTGGCAGTTAATGGAGGAATATTTGAGCATTTGATTAAATCCTGATATTTTCGTCATAAATTGATTTCTAAATGTAGACAAATTTGTTTTATTGTCTTGCGTAACTGTGAGTGCATGTGTTAGAATTAGCTGCAAACTAAAATTAAATGCGAGGATTCTTTTTGAAATTCCCGTATAAAATTGTTCAGTTTTGGCAATGACATTATAAATAAAATGATCTAAATTGTCACTAATAAATCGATATGGTGTTTT
>JAHBCN010010704.1:0-30976 GCA_019359885.1 Listronotus oregonensis | reverse complement strand
AACTGGAGGACATTATGGACAAGACCACACCACAATATCTTAAATTTTAAAAAGATGTAAATACCACCTTACAAGTACGAAAGACAAAGAATTAAGAACGGAGACGAAATCACGACGACAGGAATTTTGTGATGAAGAGGACAAACACTGACAGAGGTTTTTTACAAAATATTTGCTTTACTGAAAACAACATTAAACAACGAATCCAACATTAAAATTGCCGTACTGGAGTAACAAAACCAAAATCGATTTGTTGAAACAAAGACTCAATATCCACAAAAATTAATGTTTTGGGGGAATTTTGGCCACCATTCCTTGGACCATTTTCCGACCGAAATTTGAATGCGGAGTACTTTCTGGAACTTTTAGAAAAACAAATTTTGCCTGCTTTGAACAACCTTCTCGTGAAAATCAAGAGATTTGGTATCAAATGGATGGCCCCAGCACAAGGACCAGAGCTGGGCGCGAATACTTGAACAACGCATTTAATAACGACATTATAGGCCCGAACCACAAATATCTTGGCCAGCCAGGTTGCGGATCTTTCGCCAAAGATTTTTTTCTATGGGACTTTTAAAAAAACTAAGCTTTATACCAATAAAAAATATGAAAATTTAGACCGCTAAGGAATTATTTCCGTGAATGCCGAATATCGATGTACCAATCCAACAAGTATTTTTAATCGTTTGGGTTATTGTCTGGCAGTTAATGGAGGAATATTTGAGCATTTGATTAAATCCTGATATTTTTGTCATAAATTGATTTCTAAATGTAGACAAATTTTTTTATTGTCTTGCGTAACTGTGGAGTGCATGTGTTGGAATTAGCTGTAAATTAAAATGAAATGCGAGGATTCTTTTGAAATTCCCGTATAAAATTGTTCAGTTTTGCAATGACATTATAAATTAATGATCTAAATTGTCACTGATAAATCGATAATGAGATACTACGTTGCAGAAGTATTTAAGCAGTTTATTTCTTTACTGGTTGTTGAAAAATGCTAAAATTTTTATTTTGTGGAACTTATTGTGCTCTTCAATAAATCCTAATAGCATTTTTTTCTAAAATAATTTGGGGGAAGCCAATATTTGACTACTTCAAAATTTACATGGGATTCCCTTTGTCCCGCTCGGCGGAGCAACACCCGGTATATTTATAATGATAATTTTGGGGTACATGGTAAATTTTCTTTGGTATTGTACAGTAGAAAAATACTATAACAAAACAATGGTACTGTTCATTTAGCGATACTGTATTAGTACGCTGAATAAAACTTTATATATTATTATATATATATATATATATATATATATATATATATATATATATATATATATATATATATATATATATATATATATATATATATATATATATATATATATATATATATAATATATATATATATATATATATATAAAAAATTTTAATATATATATATATATATATATATTTTATATATAAAAAATTATTAATTTAATATTAATTATATTTTTTTATTTCGTTAGTAGAAAATAGTCAAGAAAAATAAAGAATTTAAAAAAATGTAAAATATGTGTAAAAATGTATCAACATTAATTATTTTAGAGAATCTTATAAAACTTAATGCCTTTTACTTAAAAAACTTTTTAAGTTTATATGTAAATACCTCGATTTAAATAATAATTTTTTTAAAAGTGTTAGTAATGAGAAAGTTTTTTATAACTTATTATCAATTTTTTTGACCACCGTGTATCTAGGATACAATAATACAAAAACACTTTATTTGGAATAATGACCAGTATATTACGTTTATTGGAAACAACTAAAATACTACAATTAATGCTTCTAGCCTACCCTGATAATCTAAATGTTATACAGGGGGTTTCAAAATTAAACTTTATTTTTTGTAGAATAATTTTTTCTAGTCAAATTACACGAACAGAGGCTTGATTATGAAATTTAAAAACATATAATTAAGAAAACATTTAAAAAATATTAAATTTGTAAAAAAAATAATGATAGCAAATGATTGATGTAGTAAGCAAATACGGTGTTTGCTCAAAATTATTGCAGAATTTCTTTATTTTATACCGAAGTAATCGGACATTGGCAGAACCTTGTTCATATGAACTTTTTTGGATTAGATTTGAAACACCCTGTATATTATACTATATTAAAATAAGTGCTTAAATACATTTTATATAAAAACAAAAAGTAAAATTAGTTGTCTTATAGTCTTAAGTGTTTAAGAAAAAGTAGAGTGAGAAAAACTGTAGTTAATAAAATTGTTTTTTAATTAAAAATATTTTAATAAACCACAGATTAAAAAGACATGCAATCTTTAATATACCAAATATTTTCTAAAATTCTTAGCATTTCTTCACTGTTTTATATTTTTATATATTTAAAAATGTAGGTGATTTTTGAATTCATTACCAAATAAAAAGTTCATATGAACATTGATTTAACCGACCTTTAAAGTAATAATAATATAGCATATGCTTTAAAAAAAATGTGTAGTATGTTCTTGTTAGGATTACTTAAATTTTCAAAAAATGGGACCACTTCGGACCTGGTCCCGAGGTATAGCAAACTAAACCTGCTTAGCCCCATTTTCCTTTATTTTAGGTTTTTTAGGACAAGTTTTCTTTGCTAAAATACTAGAAGCATTCCACTTTATTATAATAGTAAACTGGAATGCTTCTAGTATTTTAGCAAAGAAAACTTGTTTAAAAAAACGTAAAATAAAGTGCTTTTATATTGTTTCAATGGTTTTTGGGCGTTAGGCCGGCGTCAGTCTGGTTGATTGATTTCCCCCAACACAGCGGTTTCTTTGAGTTGGTCCTGGTTGAAGGCGAACATGGGCTTTGCGGGTGTATTAAAGTTCGGGAGGCAGGAACGGAGCACGGTTACTTTGGTTCCAATGGCCAGGTTTGTTCGTAAAATGTGCAACCCACCAATATGGGATCCATGTTTTGTTGATCCAACGTTCCTCCTTCTTATTAAAGTTGTGGGCTTTTCTATCTCTATGGCTTTTTTGTAGAGTCTGGAGGGTAGCCGACGGGTCGGAGTACTTGGGTCTCCTAAACTTTATTCGATGGTCCGTTGTAAGGGTATTTCTCCGGCGGTTTTGTCTGTTTACCTGAAGACAGTTGGCTTTATGCTCTTAATCCGGTGTTGATCGAGCGTTTTGTCGTTCCTATGTACACGCTTCCACATGTGCAGGAATGGATGAATTCCAAGACGCAAGTGGATCTCTTTTGCTTTGGCTGATCGAAGGCATTCTTGGATTTTCCTCGTTGGTTTAAAATTTTTTTAACATTTTTTTTTGAGCAACGACTAATCCTGTCCGTAACCCTCGGAATAAAGGGCAGGATTATGTCATTCCGGCAAGAAGGTGTACATAGGAACGAAAGACGCTCATCAACACCAGGATTAAAGAACATAAAGTCAACTGTCGTCTGAGGAAACAGACAAACCCCGTAGCAGAACACACCCTTACAACGGACCAACGAATAAAGTTTGAGGAGACCCAAGTGCTCGCGACCACGTCGGCATACCACTCCAGCCTCTACAGAGAAGCCATATGTGGAAGCGTGTACATAGGAACGACAAAACGCTCGATCAACACCAGGATTAAAGAGCATAAAGCCAACTGTCGTCTAGGGCAAACAGACAAATCCGCCGTAGCAGAACATACCCTTACAACGGACCATCGAATAAAGTTTGAGGAGACCCAAGACTCGGACCACGTCGGCATACCACCCAGACTCTACAGAAAAGCCATAGAGATAGAAAAGCATAGCAACAACTTTAATAAGAAGGAGGGAGCAGTTAAGATCAACAAAACATGGATCCCCATAATTATAGGTACGGGAATTGCACATTTTACGAACAAAGCCGACCGGAACCGATTGGAACCGAAAGCAACCGAAGCTCCGCCCACTGCCTCCCGAACGTATAAATACGAGCTACGACGGCGCAAAGCCCAGTAGTTCCCATACTGTCAACCAGGAAGCAACTTCTAAAGATGCCAGCCGCTCGTGTTGGCGAAACGTCAAGGCTACCAGACAATCGACGCCGGCCTAACAGCCCAAAAACCATTGAAACATTATACAATGGCCGCGAAAGCCTTTCACAGTTTATTTGCTTTTATATTATTTAATAAAGATAAATGTAAAGCATCAAAATATGTTAATTTAAATAATACATGGTTACCTCTGCTTGATGCTAAAGTAATTTTTAATCAATTACCACACCACCTTTCTGTGTCTTTTTAAAAATTATAAATATACCAGTCAAACAAACTATTATGTCATTTATGACAAGACGTCATAAATATTTCAATTTTTTTAAGCATTTCCTAACTTTTTAAACCAAAATGTCTAAAAGATTTAATTTTAATTTCTATTTTGTTTTTCTTTTAATTTCATCTTGACAACGTTGGCCGACTTGCTACCGACATGCAGATAAGTATTATTTTGTTTTTTTGAAAGTTTTTCTTTTTTTCTGTTTCAGGAGATCTGCCAGTTCAATGGGGCTGAGCAGGCTTAGTTTGCTATACCCCGGGACCAGGACCGAAGTGGTCCCATTTTCTAGAAAATTTCAAGGCAAGTAATTCCAACAAGAACATACTAAAAGATGAATCCGCCACAAAACTTTAGAACATATTTAATTATTTTGTAGTTTTATGATATCTTTGGTCGCTATATTTCACGGTTTCGTTTGATCTATCGCAAAACCTATCTTAAGCTAGGCTTCCACTGCGCAAAAATTAAACGCGCAACCGCTTCTCGAAACTAGTCTCGCGTTGTGAAAACCCAGCGTCTATCCCGAAACTTATTGAGAGAAGTAGTGGCGTAAAATATCGTAACTTTTTAGTAACTATGAGTATTCGTTACTTTTCATGTGAGTATTCGTTACTTCGGATCCGTTACTCGAGTACTCGCTTAATTTACCTGTCGGTACAGTATTGTCAAATCCGCAGGTGGTATAGACCGAGCGCTCGCGGCAGAAAAAAGAGACCGATTTTTTACAGGCTGCCTTTGATACGGGTGAGATTTATAGCCACAAGCTATAAATAGATGCACCTATTAAGTTCCGCAACGTGTTACTTCATATATAAACATTAACTTTAATTAGCAAAAAGAAGCTTCTTAAATCAACTTTTACAGTCTGCCAATTGTTGAAGCAATGGGGTAGATTGCCAAATCCAAAAAAAAGTTGCAGGCAGACGGTTTTCTCCAGTACAAGAGTAAAGGATACTAATGCTAGGGTTTTAAAAAAATCGTGTAACTAAAAACACTTTTTTTCAGTCTGCCAAGACAATTTAGACAAATGTGTGAAGAAATTGACGAATTTTCACAAGGCAGACTGTTTCCTGATTTTTAAAAATTGATACATTAAAGTTATTTAACAAATTTTTCACAGTATTTCAAAACAATTTTTTTCAGTGTAAAAATTATTTAAATATAAACTTAGCAGTTCACAATATTGAATAAAACAAATGGCAGCCTAATACGATGTATACATATAACTGCAAAAGTATTTTTTTAAATTTTCAAAAAGAGTAATGACTTTTAACACCCTTTTCAGTCTGCCATTGTATCCCAACAAGGTTTAGTTAGTAAATAAAAAAACTATTGAATGGCAGACGATTTATGATGGTACATCTAGCCTTAATTGAAACCCTTTTAATATTATAGAATCGCGCGGTAGGTAGGACGTAAGATTTTATGGGGTTAGGTAAAGTAAGGGGCACTACGATGTTCTTGCATGCATCATAATGCACATAACCCTACCTGACCCCGGTCAATCTTTCAAAACCTGACCATGGCGTCCTAACGCCACTTGACCCCGGTCAATCCCGGCTTTTTCTGTGTAATTAAAATTTACGCATAATAATTTTAGGATAAAATAATAAGTTTTTCTGAGTAATTACAATTCACGCACATTACGTAATTGGGATTCGGGTTTATTTTTTAAGATCAATTTTTTCAAAAAAAAAAATTAATTTTTAACAAATTATTTTTATATAACATCTAAAAACGAAGTAACTGTTTTGTGTGTAAAATATTCATAAATTTACACACAAAAAAGCTTCAAGTTTACCCAATAATTCTGCAAATATTCCCCCACACATTTGATGTAAAAAATGTATAATAATAATAAAAATAGAAAAAAATTAATATTTATAAACATACCTAAATTTATATTTACATTTATTTGAAAAGTATTTTAAAGATTATTAAGTTAAAAAAAAAGAAAGGTATGGGGTAGAATCAAACCCGGAACCTTCGGGTTGGAAGTCTCGAACGCTACCGCTGAGCCACATGGCTATATAATATAACATATTGTATAACCCCGCCCTTTGATCGCGTCGACTTGGGGCAGGTTTCTGCTGTCTGCTTTTACAAAATAGTTGTCCATGGTAAAAGTACTTGACAGAATTTGTAAAATATTGCAAAAAATCACACAAAAACAATAGATAATATAGGAAAATCTTATTAAAACATTTTTTGGAAACCCAATATATCACAAGTAGGCGCAAGTAGGCAAGCAGGACGTCGTTATAAACTCGACCAATCAGGAGCGTTTTGTGTCATGTGACAAACTTTTAAAAAAATAATTTTTTATGTACGGATTTTTAAATAAATAAATTATTATTTTCAACTCGTTAAAAAAAAACATTTTAAACTTTTTAATTTATACTGATAACAGTAGGTAATTGACACTTTATTTTTCGCATTGTCAAATAGCCTATTTTAGCAGTACAGCGTCTATCCTTGAGCGTCATCCCGGGGAGGATGGCGGACAGGAAGAAAACAGAAAACATAACACTAGTAGCTTTACAAATCGTCTGCCATTCAATAGTTTGTTTATTTATTACCTAAATATTGTTTAAAAAACAACAATAAAAAATTGTTAACATTGTAATTTTTTTTACTCCGTCTGCCTACACTTTAAACTTTTTGAATTAGTATGCTAATAATTTAATATGAAATATTTATTGTAAAAGATATTTATTTAATAGGCAGACTGTAAAAAATTGTTCTGAAATACTGTGAAAAAATTTTTTACTTAACTTTTATGCATCAATTTTTAAATATCGACAAACACTGCCTTGTGAAAAATTCTAATCTTATGCACACATTAGTCTAAATTGTGTGGCAGACTGTAAAAAGTGTTTTTAGTTACACGATTTTTTTGCGAAATTTGCATTATGCTTTACTTTTGTACTCGTGAAAAAACCCTCTGTTTTCAACTTTTTTGTGGGGGGCAATCTAGCCTTATGCTTCAGCAATTGGCAGACTGTAAAAAGTTGATTTAAGAATCTTCTTTTGCTAATTAAAGTTACTGTTTATATATGAAGTAACACGTTGCGGATCTTAATAGGTGCATCTATCTATAGCTTGTGGCTATAAATATCACCCATATCAAAGGCAGCCTGTAAAAAATCGGTCTTTTTTTTCTGCCGCGAGCGCTCGGTCTATTAGGTAGTAGGCTCGATACTACTCGAGTGGGTAATGTGATAAGGATGTTTTAAAGGAAAAATTTGAGCAGCATATGTTAGGATCTGTTGTGTGAATAATATGAAATTATAATCGAACTGCCAACATAATAATACGGATATCTGTTTTAACTATACAAACATCAGTTAAAGAATAATGTAAAATGACTAAAATGTAACCTGCAATCCAAAATGATTAATCATTTCAGCTACTCATTGATAGGTGGCTCCAGGCTCACTAGGGAAAAATTTTTTTCAGCCTCTCCGACGCGTCTTTCGGATCAGGTAGCGAGGGTAACGAACACACCGAATCGAATAATTTATTTTTAAAATCAGTAGATGTACTGGAACTGGTGGAACCTTTGTATTCGTACTTGAATCCGTTCAAGTAACCGAGACTGACTAACGAATAGTTACTTTTTTTTGAAACACTAAAAGAAGACGTTTGAGTAAGGGTCTTGGGGGGGTTTTTGGGTGTGAATCAAAGTGTTTTTGCGTTGTTTGTTTCGTTTCGTGTAAACACACACGTTTTGAAGCTTCAAAATGAACTAGGAGGATTGCATTTGCCTCGTCTCGCGCAAACTGAGGACTAAACTTGTTTTGTATCTATGTTGCAAATCGTTGCGCTTTGTGGAAACAGTTTGCTCGAAACAGGGACTTCGCGAGTAATTATCAATAAATGGTTACACGATTTATTTTCGTGCAGTGGAAGTCCAGCTTTAGGCTATTGACTATCGCTTGGAATAAGGAACAAATATGGTTCTTGGGTGCCTAAATATTAAAAAATTAAAGTGTCATTTATTTTAGGCTTGTATCTTTTTAAACGGGGTTAATTTGTCTCCATTAAAAAATTTGTAGAGTTTTTTTGTAGAAAATAAAATTTCTTATCGCATTGACACCTTCTAAGGTCAAAAAACCTTTTTGTTGCAAAATAAATAATAAAGCAATTTAAAACAATTTAAAAATTCTATTTAATTTTTTTTTTAATTTTGTCGACAACTTTTTTCTAGGGTTGACGTCAAAAGCTTTAAATTGGGCCTGGCTGAAAAAGTACTTTTATTAAAATTTTAATAAAGTAGATTCTACCCATATGTGCACTTCGTTTTTTTCAAATGAGACTAGGCCTTGAAACAACATTATTTTTTTCAACTCTACTTTATCCGTCACCTTTATTTAAAAGTACAGTACGTAACAAATATGAAAAGTACTATATTTTGGATCAGTAGACAAGATTATATATATATATATATATATATATATATATATATATATATATATATATATATATATATATATATATAATATATATATATATATATATATATATATTTATTAATTTTATTATTATTATTTATAACAAATTTAAAAATAGGAACCACAAATTTAAATAAATTTTGTAAAATATTAAACAAAAATTTTACAGCAAAAAAAGGTCAATTAGGAACAATTTTTTTGGCAATAAAAGAAATATAGGATATAAGTCCCTTTTTGCTGTTTTTTTAGTTTGATTTAATATTTTTACGGTCATTTAAAACTTATTTAATTATTTTTTTAAACTTTAAAATAGTTATGCGAATCTAAGCTACCTTACTTTAGACCTATCTGCCAAAAAACTACAGTTGTTGGATGTATGAGTTTGCAGATATGTTTTTGCTAAAAACGTTATTAAAAAATGTATATAACAAGAATCAAGACATGTTCTCTTTTAGAAAGGACCGTCCGGAAAATTTGTTAAATAAATGTAAAAAAAAATCAAATGATTTTTCCCAAAAAATCATTATGCTATGATAAAACATCAGGACAAATTTTATTAAAATCGGTTTGATAGTTTCGGCACAATAATTTTCCAATCCACTTTTGTCAAAAAAAAGTAATTTGACACTTGGCTATTTTTTCCATATACTAAAGATCTTAATGTTTTAAACGTTTTCCTAATAGGGTAGAGGCGGGGAATCATACGCAGCGGGTAATCACACGCATCAAGTGGTACGCCTAAGGAATCGTTAACTATCGGCTTTAATCGTTTATATAAGCGACCAAGCATTGTTAAAACAAGTCCGTAAAGGTCCACCTCAGTTCTATGCCATAGTTTGTGCGTGACAGGTGAAAAACAGTTTTTGGAATTTTTGTTATAAGATCGATGCACTACAAACGTAAAGGTATGACTTTTAATTCTATTAAGTAGTGTTTTTTATTTTTGTAGTTGTACAGGCTACTTATCCAGCATTAAATTACCGTAGATAACCGTATAAATATAGGCTTAATTTTTGATGTGGTGGCTCATAAACATAATGACGTCAAATCGGGTAATGATACGCACTGCGTACCATTACCCGAAATTGAACTATATTATAATTTGTATGTATAATATTTCAGATGCCAAATAAGTATGTACGAAAAAGGAATGTGGCCAGTTGGATAGAAGAAACTTTACAAAAAGCTCTTGATGCAATTGATTCTGGTAGAAAAATAAGAGAAGTTTCCCGAGCATTTAATATTCATGAGGCCACATTAAGGTCTCGCAGAAAAAAGAACGACATCTCTGGTCCCAGATTAGGAAGACCTTCTGTATTCTCACCTGAGATCGAAAAGAAGATGGCGGATCACGTTCTAAAGTTAGCCAAATTGTTCCAAATGGATTGACAAAACAGCCTACGTAAAATAGCTTTTCAATATGCAGAAGTTAATGGCATACAACATAAATTTAATAAAATTCGTCAAGAGGCGGGCAAGGACTGGCTGCAGCTCTTTCTAAAAAGAAATCCTCAAATCAGCTTGAGAAAACCTGAAGGTACGAGCATTAACCGAATAACGGCTTTTAATGAAGAATCTGTTAAAACGTTTTTTACAAACTTAGAACATTTGTTAGAAAAATATAAATTTGCTCCAAGTAAAATTTTTAATGTCGACGAAACGGGAATTTCGACAGTACAAAAGCCTACCAAACAACTAGGACCTAAAGGCGTCAAACAGTTTGGATCAAAAATTTCCTGGGAACGTGGAAAAAATGTCACTGCCATATGTACACTGATTGCTTCTGGCAATTTTATTCCTCCACTTCTCATTTTTCCCGAAAGCGGATGTCTCCTACACTGACCAAAAACGGAGCGGTGGAAGGGATTTATACGGTTACTGATAATGGCTGGAGTGACGAGAAATGTTTTCTTCAATGGTTAGAACATTTTAAGTCATATACAAATTCAAGCTCAGCAAATCCCATTCTTCTTGTGCTTGATAACCATTATAGCCACATATCTCTACCGATTTTCAACTATTGCAAAGCTAATGGCATCGTTATGCTGTCAATACCGCCACATACCTCCCATCGTTTACAGCCCCTCGATACTTCATTTTTTGGACCTTTTAAATTTTCTTTTAACAAGGAATGCGATCGTTTTTTAAAAACTGGCAAAGAAGAAAAAATAACTTTTTCAGATTTGGCTTGAATTGAGATAATGCCTATGTTAAAACTGCCACTATGGAAAAGGCCATGTCAGGATTTAGGTCATCTGGTATATGGCCATTTAATCCGGACAAGTTTACCCAAGAAGATTTTGAGGCTGCTAGGCAATATTTACCTACTGTCTCCGATGAAAACTTGGACTCAACAAATGAGATTGATCCTGGCCCGTCAACTTCAACAGTTCCAGATATATCTGAAATCTGTAAGGACAAATCAAAACCGTTCAATTCCATAACAGAAAAAATTAGCATTACCGAATTGTCGCCAATGCCATCTTATTCTAGAAAAAAAGGGCACCAAACAAAAGTCAGAAATATTAACCGCTACCCCAATGAAGAAAATATTAGAAGAAAAACAACAAAGGAAAAACAAAAGAATGCCTACTCGAGAAAAAAGTACTAAAATAAAGAAAGCGAAAATAAAGTTAAATAAAAAACCCAAAAACAAAAGAAATATTGAATTTGATTCGAAACTCTGAAGACGGTGAAATTGAGGAGAAAGATCTTGTTGATGATGATGGAGATGGATGATGTGATAGATATAAGAGAGTCAAACCAAATGGAACAATGCATGCTGTGCAACGAATTTGGAAAAGATGGAGAAATTTGGTTTAGATGTGTTCGTTGTGGGCAATGGGTACATGCCGAATGCAGTGGACAGGATTCTCCCACTGCCTATGAATGCGATTTTTGCCGGAAAAAATCTTTAGCAAAAAAGGCCCTTAAAGACAAATTTTAATTTTAGGTTTTTTCCAAATTTTATAATTAGCTTAGAGTTTTCTGTTACTTTTTAAATAAAGGAAAAATGGTTTTGTTTTCGCATTTGGACTTTTGTATTGATGTTTCAATAAATTTATATTTTTTTACATATAGTATTATTTGCGTACCATTACCCGACACTCTGCGTACCATTATCCTCATCGGAGGGAAATGATACGCAAAGCATAAAAATTGGTTTTACCAATTTTTTCCAACCCATTTGTTTATGTTAAAATTAAACATAGGCATGTTGAAGAAAACATACATTTAACCAATGTTGCAACGCCGCGGCCTAAGGACATTTAAAATTTGGGATATATAACGATTTTTGCTTAGGTGCGTGCCATTCCCCTTCTCTCGCCTAGTATAGGTCGGATTATGAACAATTATTTTTGCTCATAAACACATTGTCTATTTTCACAAAATGTCAATGAAAAATATAGTCCTGACTATAGCATTTAAAAGTAACCGGATATGGCAAAAACCTTACCGCGTAAACAAACAAAAAAAAATAAAAAAAAAAAAATATAAAGAAAAAAAAAACAATAATTCCATGTGCGGAAAGTTGATGTTTGCTATTGTTTATAGATTCACCGGAAACACCTGTTATATTTGACAGCTTGTATCTTGAAACCAATCAATCGATTGACGCAGTTTCTCATATCAAAAAGCGTCTTTTCAAATAATTTCAAACCATTGCGAAGGTCTTCAAATGACGTTTTTCGATTTATAAAAACCGTTTGGAAGTCAACGGTCAATGTTATTATGATATCAAGTTACCGATTTTTATTCTTGCTAACTCAAGAGATGACAAACCTGCATTTTTAGGAAAAAACACATGACCCAACATTTTATTGTAAAAATTACCATAACCCTTAGGTTGATGGGGTGTGATAAAATTTTCACTCCTTCCACTTAAATCTTAGTAAGAAATGAGTAGGTTTGTTTTTCAAAATAATTAAGAAGGCGTGTGATTTGCCTTTTAAAATTATTAATCGAGAAGACGTGCTATTCATTTTTGTTTGTCGTGTCATGAAAACCTCAGAAGATATTCCAAAGCAATAAGATCTGACACAATAATTGAAAATTTTTGCAAAGTACGTAATGTACAAATGGCGTTTGTACTTACCGAAAAGCAGCGAATCCAAATTCTTATTTTTCGAGGATATGGGGATAAACAAATATCTTATCAAGAAGTTTTCAATTTGTTTAATGCGCTCTATCCTGAAAAACGGATACAAAAATCTACTGTCTGCAGGACAGTAACAAAATTTCTTGAAACCGGCGGAGTGAAAAGAGAACCTGAATTAGGGAGACCGAAAACTGCTACTAATGATGAGAATAAGTTAAATGTTCTTTTGGATTTCGAAGAATACCCTAAGACAAGTACCACAAAATTAGCCCTTAATTCGCAAATAAGTCAGAAATCAGTCCAAAATATTTTGTGCGAAGAAAAATTCAAACCCTACAAAATTACTTACCTTCACGAATTGCAAGAAGATGATCCGGACCGTCAAGCCCAGTTTGCAGAAACTATTATGGAAAAGATAAATAACAACCTAATTTCCACCAAAATTTTTGTTTAGCGTTGAAGCAACCTTTTGCCTTAATGGACAAGTGAACCGCCATAACTGTAGACTCTGGAGTAGAGACAATCCTCGCTGGATGTCGGAAATTTACAGTCAGTACCCTGGAAAAAGTTAATGTTTGGGCGGGAATTTTGGGCAACCACATCATTGGTTCATTTTTCATAGACGGCAATTTGACGGGACAAAAGTAATTTGATCTGCTTAGACAACACATAATCCCATCGATGACATTTGGTACCAGCACCATGGAGCTCCAGCTCATTTCTCCAGAGGGGTCATCGAGTTTTTAAATATCTGATTTCTAGAAAGATGGATTGGAAGACGTGGCACTTTGGAATGACCAGCTGGATGCCCAAACATGACTCCACTAGATTTCTTCTTTTGGGGTTATCGAACACTTTGGCAAAATTTAATGATCGCTTCGGATTTTGTTTAGCCAACGATGACAGTTATTTCGAGCACCTGATTAAGTAGATAGGTACTTTGTTGTGTTTTTTTATTCTCATATTGTTATTAATAATTACTTCTTTAATAATTAAATTTTCCTTATTCCATTTTCTTGACTTTTTTTAAAAACTAGTAACTTGGCAACGTCACAAACACATTTTTTTAATTTTAGAATGCCCAGTTACCCTTCTGTACTAATTTTAACCATTTTTGGTTGGACCGCTTTCAAAATAATTAGCAATAACTTATCGTTTCTGTATTTATTTCAAAAAGCGAGAGAAATTGTCAGGTATAAAAAAACAATAATGTCAGGTCATAATAAGAATAATAGGGGCAATCGATTGCAAAAATAAAAATTAGGGTATTACATTTAAAATTTGAAAATTCCCTCACCTACAGAGAAAACTATAAATTTGGCAACGTTGTTAGTACAAATTTTGAATTTATCATATTCAGTGACCCCTTCTTACAAAGTTTGGTCAATTTATGTTTGATGATTGCTGAGAAAATTGACCGTTCCGGTTTTTTCTACTAACCCTGTATACCAGTTTCTATTGGCTTTAAGAACAATACTTTGGTAAAAAAAAATATTTTAAAATGAGAGAAAAATGGTATTTCTTTGCGTGCCTCCCTCCTCTATTTTTGTATCTTTTTGTGAATTTCATCAAATTTTATTGCCAGATCCCAAATTTCGTGCATTTTTCTTAAAACTAGGGACATCTTAAATATTTCCATACGAAAATTGTTAAGTAAAAAAACTGGTTATGGTTTATAGAAAAATATAGAAAATTCTATTAAATTTACAAAAAATACAAACAGAGGATTTGCTCTTGACAGTCTATTTTTTTCTGAGAAGGAAGGGCACCAAAAAAAATTACATTTTTTGCAAACTCAAAATGATTTAATTTTAGTAAAGTGTTCTTCTTGAAGGCAATGGCATCTGGTCTCATGTGGCACTTTTTAGATAAAAATTTTTGAAAATCCCAGTGAGGCCAATGTTTATTCCATCTGATAGAAAAGTTCATTGAGACAACTTTTTGCTTTTTTCAATTTTTTTCGATATTTTGTTTTATCTAACAAATGACCGGACTTTTCTAAGAGGCAGCAAATTTCGATTCTTGTTACATATATTGTTCCAAAAGGTTTTCAGCAAAAACATGCCTATCACCTCGTAAATCCAAACAAAAACAGATATGGCTTAATCTAATAAATAACAAATATTGATAACATAAATAAAATGATTACAAAATATTTGTCTATAAGTGCTCGTCCTAGAATGACTATTGATAAATATATTTTTTTAAAACATTTTAAGAAATATTGTTATGCAAATTTTAGATACCTTACTTGTTTGAAAAATAATAAACTTCCGGTTCGCTATCCACCAAATTTTGCTCAAGCTTATTTTCAATGCTTTTATCATCTAATTTTCTTGGTTCTATTGACTTTACAATACCATTTTTAATATTGTCAATATTAATTTCCCCGACACGCTTTAAAATATCTTTAATATCATCATCACTAAGATCGGCATATTTAAAGATATCCTTTTCTATATCATTAAATGTAATATCTTTGGTACTCTGAAATGGTTTTGTTTTTTTAAACTTTGGAAGCAAAATATCATTAAGACTAGGTGGTGTGTTAAATTTTGAGACATCTTTTGCAGTATTATCTATGGTGTTATTTGTAAAGTCACCGGGTACCTCCTTTTCTTTAACATCTCCGTTTTTTGAGCAACTATTTCCCATAACATTTATATTTATATTGTAATGATAGTGTACGTTATAAACAATTGGCAAAATGGTACCTGGTACGCATTCCGGATTACGATCCCATGAACCGTCGTAGCAAACACTGTATTGCGCAGAACCGGGCGATGGTTCGTAGTATGGGGCACATTTATAGGTGAGGGTGGTGTCATCGGTGGCCTTGTCGCATGGTACTACCGATCCATCGTTTTTGCAGGAAACGGTGATCAATGGGTTGTTGTAAATAGGGGGGCAAAGTCCTGGAAAAAAATATATTTTTTTAATTTACAAATGTTCTGTAACACCAACTCCTAAAGATAATGTATACAGGGTGATTGGTAAGTAGAGGCGAAAAATGAAGACCCAAATTAATTTTTTAATTCTGAATCGAAAACCAAGAATACTTTTTTTGCAAATTTTCCTTTGTTTCCAAGATATTTTACTATAAAGTTTTGCCAAAGAAAAAATTAAATCACATTGTGGGTGTCGCTAATCTTAGTTGGCGCTTTCAAATTATTACGTCATATGAAATTAAGTTTGACCTTTGTCAAAAGTTAGACACTTGTCAATCTGTTATGGAAAAAATCACAGGAAAATAGAGTTTACTAACGAAGAATACGGTGATATTGTTTATGTGTATGGGTTTTGCGATGGAAACGCTCTAGCTGCTTGTCGCGAGTATCAGCTGAGATTTTCAATCAGACAGCAACCTTCTGGGCGAGTTTTTTCTGACACATTTCAAATACTTTGTGAATGTGGAAACGAAATCAAAAGCTGCCGTAATAGGATCCACACAGTAGAACAAGAAGAAGCAGTAATTGATTCTGTGTTTGATGAACCAAGAATTAGTACTCCACGTATTGCAACACGTTTGAGTCTTGCTTGGGAAACGCTAAACAAAGAAGTCCTCCATCCGTACCACTCGCAGAGCGTTTACAACTTGCAACCAAGGGATTCCGAACAACGTCTGCTTTTTTGGCCATGGCTATTGGAGCAACAAACTGAAAATCCTGAGTTGATTCGGGAGACCTTGTGGTAGGACGAATCGATTTTCACTAGGAAAGGGATCAACAATTTTCGTAACAACCACATCTGGTCACTTAAAAATCCGCACGCTACGAGAGCCGCAGCTTTCAGCAAAGATTTGCCATCAACTGCTGGTGTAGAATTTTTAATGGAACACTGTTACCCTTCTGAATTTTACCTCAAAGGTTTAATGCTAACTCGTACTTTGAGTTTTTAGAAAATCAGGTTGAAAATATGCTGGACGATGTGCCTCTTAACTTACGAAACAGAATGTGGTACCAGCACGACGGTGCACCACCGCATGTTGGAAGAAATGTTGTTGCATGGTTAAATAATAACTTTAATGAAAGGTGGATAGGTAGAAATGAACCTGTTCGTTGGCCGGCAAGGTCAGCCGACCTCAACCCACTAGATTTTTATCTTTGAGGCCATGTAAAGCAGTTCGTTTATGCAGAGCAAACCAATTAGAAGCAAGAATAGGCAATGTGAGGCAACATGTTCATGCTAAAACATATTTCCAAAAAGTCTACCGTTTATTAGTAGACAGATGTCGCGCTTGTATCCTTGAGAATAGCGGTATTTTTAAACAGTTGATGTTATGAAACTTGTTTTTTACTTTGCAGTGTAATAAATGGTATGTTTCGAAAACTATGAAGTGCCTTCTTTAATAACATAATAACTATTTAACATGTGCACCAAAGTGTCTACGAGTAACTTTTGACAACGGTCAAACCTAATTTCATATGGTGTAATAGTTACAATTAAGATTAGCGACACCCAAAATGTGATTTAAATTTTTTTCTTTGGCAAAAGTTTATAGTAAAATATCTTGGAAACAAAGGAAAATTTGCAAAAAAAGTATTTTTGGTTTATGATTCAGCATAAAAAAATTAATTTGGGTCTTCATTTTTCGCATCTACTTACCAATCACCCTGTAATTTTCTAGATGAAATCAAAAACTATTTAGAGGTAAGGTTTCTAAGCCATGATATATAACAAAGTTTTACAGCACGAAAAAGTACTTAAGTAATACTGACTGTACACTGTTGCCAAAACTTGGCAACAGTGTAAATGTAGATAGTTGAACGGTAGAAATCTCTTTAAAATAAAAAGCAAATAGTAAACATAACCTAAAAAATTTTAATCGTTTATCGGTGATTTTGTAAATTTGTGTATTTCGATCTAGTTTTATTTTTAAAAGAAAGAAGAAACGAATTGTTATAAAAGAAAGAATATTTATTGTAGCGGAACTCAGAAAGATAAACTAGTAGAGTTAGCAAATATATATATATATATATATATATATATATATATATATATATATATATATATATATATATATATATATATATATATATATATATATATAAAGCTTAATATTTTGTATAAAAGTAAATTAATATAATAAGCTTTATATCAATAATTACCAATATTTTCTTACGATTAAAAAAACATTTTTTTAAAAAAGGAAGGTTAGTTACAACAATCACGATCAAAAATTTATTTTTCAAAGGGGTCCTACCCACTCGTAAAAATGTCAAAAATGACATTCGTAAATTCACACTGTGTTTTTGAGATTGGAGAATACTTAGACCGCAAAAACAGAACAAAAGAAAATTCAATTCAGCAAACAACAGAATAAGTTTCCAATGAAGATTAAGAAATTTTTAAGATGTAAACTGTATCATCCGTTCATCCTACTTCAAATAAAGTTCAAATCTACTTACGTAGGCATGTTGGCATTACTGTAACACTCCATTGTCCTTCTTGTTGACAGTAAATTAGTTCTACGTCATTATTACTGGATGACAGTTTGTAACCCTTGTCACACGAGAAATTAATGACAGTATTAGAATTCGTTTGTAAATTAGCTGTACCTTTCTGGCCATTGTGTAGGTAAGTCCATTTGCCGTGTTGAGGTTGAGCTGGTGTAGTACATTTTTTACTAAAAAAATATACAAAATTAAAAGTTATTACATTATTTAAAGGTTAAAACAAATATGAGGCTGAAATTCATCGATTATCGTGAAAATGGTGATTTAAAACAAATATATATTTTTTTGCGACAGCAAACATGATTGTATCTTTAATTTCTTACCCAGATGTTCCAATAGTTTTAGGGGTAGTAATCTGAGCTGAACATTTCTTTTCATCCTCATCAGAGTTATCGATACAGTCGATTACACCATTACATCTGCAAAAAAAGTAATACAAGTTATACTTACGGCCGAGTGACGATCGCGTTGTTAAAGTTAGCAATGAACTTAACAATGGGTTATATTTAACAAAGAGTGAAGAATGAAAAACGTGACAACGTAGCACATTTTAAGGCAACTGGATGACAATAAATAATTTAGTTCTAAATTTTGCTTTCACAATCAATTGAACATATAAAAAAATAATTACTCTGCCCAGATTATGAAAAAATAGGCTTGGCACTGTAAAAATTCATTTTGTATATTTTCTTCAAAAACAAGCAGTACGATAGATAGCTTAAATGACCAATACTGCAGAACTTCTTTAAATTTGGTTTTTTAACAGGTTTTTTTTTAACATAACTCATGCTTATTACATTTGGAATAGCCACTGCATTGATTTTTACTTTTGATAAAATTGAACGTTTTTTACTTTTAATAGGACAAGCAAAACTTTTAATAATAGTATATTATAGTATAAGGATTAAAAGTGCATCTTTTTTTACGAGCAATTTTTGTAGTTGCGAGGCAAAGCCCAGCGCAGCCGAGCGAATGCAAAATTGCAAGTAAAAATAAGCACTTTTAGTCCGTATGATATATACTATTTTTTCTCCAACCAAGTTAAAGTTAGTTATTCAAAAGAGCTTAAATGCAATTGCTTTTAATCCTACGATTAAAAGTAGCACTTTTAATCCTAGGATTAAAAGTGTTGCTAAGCAACGAGCACATTTTTGTACGGTATGAGAATTGATAGCTTTTGCCCCTGAAAATAGTACAAAAATGTCAATATTTTTTGATGGTTGGAGAAAAATAATATTTTTTTCTACATTTTTCTACTCTACTACTTACGACATCTATAGTTTTTATTAAAAACGTAGTAACAAATATTAAATCAACATCCTAACTTCCTAAAATCTAAAGTGTCGACATTTTTACTCGAACCTAACTTATAAAATGTTCTTTTAACATTCAGGTAGTATTACCTCTAAAGTAGACAAAATACTAAAAAAAATACAACGACCACTCAGCACGTTAAGCAAGAGAGAAAGTTATACCCTTGTTTTACGGGTATATACCCCGCTCGGCATTGCTGATTGGTCGGTATAGTATATATCATTCCCCGCCGACTATTCAGCACGTAGAGCAAGAGAGAAAAGTAGTGCTTTTATCCTTCTTTCTCTCTTACGCACATTGTTCACACGATCAAGTTGCAAGGCTGCCTCTAGCCGTGTATGCTCGAAGGTTGCGATTGGTAATCTGAGTAGCTTTCTAGTGATGAAAAATTTTTCCGCGGCTAAGAGCATAATCTGCTCCAAAAAGTTAAGCAATCAAAAATGATAATTAATGTGTATGGCACTTTTCATCATAGGAACAGTGTGAAAACGCTCTTGAGCTAACTCTATAAATGCTTGACTAGAAACTCACTCAGGCGTGCGTGTAAAAATTATTATATGTATATGCGCTATTTCTAAAATCAAGAACATACTTTTATTGCGATGCAAAATTCTTAGATCAAGTGTTACACCCTGGACTGCGTTTGATTTGGATTCCTTTGTTTTAAAAAGAACAGATGGATAATAAACAGCGGTAAGTAATAAAATTCTTGTAAACAAATAGTTTTACTAATATTTATTAAATTAAAACAGCAATTTACTGGAAAAAATAAAGCAAATATTTTGTCTACTCCAGATGTAATACTATAATACCTAAATGTATCAATAAAACGTAATAAGCATGAGTTATACTTAAGAACCTGGTAAAAACCAAATTTAAATAAGTTCTGCCGTATTAGTCATTTAAGCTAACTATTGTACTCCTTGTTTTTAACAAAAATAAATATATGTTAAATTTCTTTGTTAGAGTGCCAAACCTATTTTTATAATATTCTGTGCAAGGTAATTATTTTTTTATATTTTAAATTGATTTTTAACGCAAATTCCCGAACTAATTTTTTTGACAAATAGTTAACATTTAAAAAGTTATGTCCTGTTGCCAAGAGTTTTCATTTTTACCTATTTGTTAAATTTAACACATTGTTAAGTCCATTGCTAACTTTAACAACGCGATCGTTACTGGGCAGTTAGTGTATTAAAATAAAATAAGTTTGTCAAAATAATTTAAAAATTTATTATTTTTATGCTTTTCTTTTGTTCTAAAGCTTTATTTTTTAAAATTCTTTAATGAGTTTTTTAAACTTACTCGGCATCTCCATCAACGCAAGCGCCATATTTGCATTTGTATGTATAACCTGGACAAAAGATATTTAAACATTGTTCCTCTGTTTCATCACTTTTGTCAGGACAATCAGCAATTCCATTGCATTTTCCATCTATCTCTATGCAGTTTCCATCGGCGCATTCATATTGATCTGATCTAAAAAATATATATTATTGGTACAAAAAAGAACTCTACAGAGTATTGTTAACAATGATCACGAATCAACAGCGTGGGGCCCATGATCCATGTCCACAGTGAAAAAATTACACATTTCGGTCAGTATGGCGGACCTTCAGTGACGCCATATTGGTATGGCACATTGAGTTCGCGGACTTTGGCGACCTCCTTGACGACATAAAACAAGAATCAAAGTGGGGCCCATGATCCAGGGGCATGGATATTAATAACACGTTTGAAAATTCACCCCTCCTAAAAGCTACACTTAAGAGATGCCATACCGAGAATTCAAGGTGGGAAATAACGATGTCTATCAGCCCCCAAAGCCTTGGCATGGGGCCTACGATACATGCAAAAACCTTCTCGGCTTCAGGTCTATTTAATCGGTGGATTTTTGAGATAGGGGTGAGTTTGTTCATTTTTCAGTTTTTTAATGTTAACTTGATTTCTATACACTCTTTTACATACGTTAACAGAAAGGTTGTTTAAAATTAATTTTTCCATCGAAATGTCACATATTTGGGCCAAATTTTTTTTATTTTTTTAATTTTGACCCATAACTTTTTTTCACATGAACATAGGGATAGGTATTGCCTTACAGAAAAGAAAGCTGATATCATGTTTTTTAAAATGGTTTTTGATAGAAATCTTTAGGATTTGTAGTAGCTGAGATATGATTATTTTAATTTGGCTACTTATTTTTTTTTTAATTTTATATGTTATTTTTCAGACTTTGTTTTATAACTTTTTTTTCTGTGGATTTCGGTATAGATGACATAACATAAAAAAGAAAGCCTATTTTACGGCCTTTAAAACGGTACCTGAGTAAAGTATGTAAAATTAAAAGTAACCGAGATATGATATTTCAAAATTAAGGTAGTATTAAACATTCTGTGGTGTTGTATAAAATAAAATAAAACACTGTCTTTTTGTCTATAACCACATAAGTTGTTTTATTGACAAGTCGTAGAGCTCTAGGGGAGAGGAACATGTTTCTGCCATAAAGATGGTCATCATAAGCCTAAATACCACATAACTTATAAGAAAGTTGTTCAAAATGCCAAGTATTACAGGAAAAGATGACACATTTTTATTTTATAATAACATAAAAATAAAAAAAAAAACAATTTAGAAAATTGACTTTTTTGTAATTTAACAATTTTTCTTGTAATAGGTGGCCTTTGGAGCATTTTTTTCTAAGTTATGTAGTATTTAGGCTGATGATGACCATCTCTATGGCAGAAACCTGTCCCTCTCTCTCTAGAGGTCTATGACTCGTCAATAAAACAACTTATGTGGTGAAAGACAGTGTTTTATTTTATTGTACATTTGAAAAATGTCATACCTCGGTTGCTATTAATTTTACATACCTTACCCAGGCATATTGTCCTATCAAAATTCACAAGGAAAAAGTTATAGGCAAAGTCTGAAGAAAAACATTAAAAACTAGAAAATCCGATTAAATAACAAGATAACAGCTTTATTTTCTGTAAATCAATACAGCAATATCTATACCTAAATTTACGTGAAAAAAGTTTGGGTCAAAATTAAAAAAACATTTTTTGTTCTTTCTTTCTTCGTTTTTTAAATATTAAAAAAATGGCTTAAATATGTAACATTTGGATACAAAAATTTAACTTTGAACAAGTTTTCCGTGTGTACAAAAAGTGCATAGAATTTGATTTAAAATTAAAAAACTAAAAAGTGGACAAATTTACTCCTATCTCAAACATGTAACCCTTAAAATGGTAGCACTCCGCGGTTTTATCGGAAAAATTGAACGTATAAAACAATAAACCAAGACCCAAACGAAATGTTGGAAATAGCTACCATTGGCTTCCATACGGTAAACAAGATTTTGCTTAAATCTTTCTCGCACATTTCGGAGCATTTCTAAAGTAACTTGATTACATTTGAAACCCATGCCATCATGCAACTCTTTCAAAGACTCTGGTTAAGTGGCATACACTGTACTTCTTATGTGACGTCCCAAAAAAAATCCAGTGTTGAAAGACCTGGCGATCGAGGAGGCGATACCTTCTTTCACCATTATAAACAATTTGGTTTAAAGATCAGCTACCTATAATTTGGGCTCTAGTAAATCAATTATTGGAAAATAATTTGACCTGTTTGACAAGTTTATTAAAGAGCTTATGTTAAAAAGACAATTTAATAAATAAAAGAAAACAAGAATTCCATATTTGTTTTTGAATAGGCACCCTGTAAGAGCTCAAATTGGGCAGCTATGTATAATTTGATATACGCTTAAAAATACTTGGGTTCCAAATTAAAACAAATCATAGATAACCTTATCTCTTAAATTTGAGACGAACTGTATCAAAATTTTTTAATCTATGGATCCAAGAATTGTTTTTGAATTACTGAATTTATTCCAAGATAAACGCTCGCCCTGAATATCTTTATTAACTAAAATAAATAAATTTCCTAGAGTATTTAAAATAAAGTATTTACCTGCAAAACGAATTAATTCGATTCGTTATGGTACAATTCTCCTCATCTGAATTATCGTTACAATTTTTTTCTCCATTGCATTTAAGATCGCTGTCTATGCAGGCTCCATAATCACATCTAAAGAGATACCCAGGACAGCTAAAATATAAAATGGCTAGTGTAAAGTAACATTTATAACAAACTCCTAACTCTAATATTAGACAAGACTGTTAGAAAACAAGAGTTGTTGTCCTCTGCTTCACACGAGTAGACATTTATTTTTTTATAGCTTAAAATTGAAATAGGTTCAGTACTTTTTAAGTATATTTGTTACAAACATCCAAAAATACAAATCTTTTACTCTTCATAATATTATAGTTGAGTATACAGGGTGTTACGAAAATTGACCGAATCCTATATACCATGGCATGAAGTCTATGTTCTAAGCCCATGGACTTAGAGTTTAGACCATCAATGTGAACAACTTTCCCAAATAAACCATATACAAGAAATAATAAAAGAATTTCTACTTCCCATACAAAGTAAGCATCCGCAGCAGCAGCTTTATATAGAAAGTCCAAATTTTTTATTTTTATTTCCAATAAGCATATGGTTACTTCGGAAAGCTTTAAACGTAAGCTTGAATTTGTAATTTTTTATTTATCTATACAGTATATAATATAGGTAAATTCTTAATTTAAAAATTCAAGCTTGATATAAAGATTATCGGGGCTAGTTCTCTTAAATATACAATTTTAATTTGTAATTTAAGCCTTTATCTATACTACATACTATAAATAAATGCTTAAATTACAAATTCAAGTTTACGCTTCTTTTTTGCGAAAATATTAATTATTTCGCCCACATCCAGGTGCCCATCTCTATGTATATGTAAGAGAGCTAGAGCCCCGATAATCTTTCCTGTGCCATTGGGACGCGCAACCAAGATTTGATTCTACGGAGAGTTGAAAACGATCTTTTCGCGGCAGCTACGCTGACCGGAAGAGTAGCCAAAATTTGAGGATTTTTTTTATGTTTGGATTAGTGTCCGACCAAAAGTTCGGTTTCGGTTTCGGCCGAGTTTCGGCCAAAAACAAAGTTTCGGCGGCAGTTTCGGTTTGGGCCAAAATTGGCCTAAACTTTTGCCGAAACCGAAACTGATTTCGGAAGTTGGCGTGCACGCTCGCCTTACTTCGTTTCTTGCGGCAAGTGCGCCGTTCGGATAGCTCTGTAGCAAAATTTTAGTAATTATTATTTTTATATAAGACGTACCTAAAAGATAAAATTAAAATAAATGATTACAACAAAATTAATATATTGTGTTTTCATTTCATGTCCTAATTAATGCAGAATAATGGGTAAAATGCACCAAATTTCAGTATTTTAAGGAATTTTATACTTGACCACGTGAGTTTCGGTTTCGGTTTCGGCCGGAAAACCAGTTTTGGTCGGACTCTAGTTTGGATACAAATCTTGGTCGCACGCCTCAATAAGATTAGCTATCGACTCTGGTATGACTAAATTATTTTGAGATTCTCTTTTCCATTTGGTCAACCAGAGTCGGTATTCATTTAAAATTTTAGATTCATTATCGCTAATAAACTGGCGGTACATGTGAAACGTTTTTTTCACTTTTACAATATCGATATCCAAATTCCTGTCAACAATCTGTTTTCCAAATCATTAATAATTAAATTAAGCGGTATTTCCAAAAGTACTCTTTCACCGATTTCGCCTCATAATTGGACATGTTTGTTTGCCTCGAAATTATACGTGAGGATTTTAATGTAACATCCAACTGTTTTGGCGTTTTGAACGTAATACTTCTATGACATCCTTTTTATCATGAGCCTATCGATCTCAATAGACCGTGAAAGTAAGACTTTACCGGTTACAACTAGTGAATTAGGGTTGTGGGCATGCCACAGTACCCACAACGGTGGTTCCGCGCCTGGTTTTTGGGTTCTGGCACAGCCCTATTCACTACAAGCCGTGAACAACCATTTGGAACGCCGCAACCGGCAAGAGATTCAGACGGTTTCCTCGAGCGCGATGAGCAGTGATCCGGGTATCGAGGCGCGATTTTTAAATTCATTTAAGGCTCAATTCAAAGATCGAGTAAATAGTTTTGATATTTCCATTAAAATAAAAATCAGTATAATAATTGAAAAAAATAAATATATTTATATAATATTTAAACTCTAAAACAAATTAATTTATGTGCATAGGTCAAGGCATAAGAACATGATGCTGTTGTAAAAGGAAACAAGTGTAATTTAACATTTAGTTAGTAATTGTACTTAGTTTTAGTTTTGTTTATTTATTTATTAAATGTGTCTAGTTTCCTTTTTTTGTTTTTTGACTCAGCCTTTTCCGATTTTTCTGTCATTTTTGTTATTTCTTTTTTAACATAATTATTTAAAAGAATGTTTGAAAATATAGAGCACATCATAATGAACATATTTTTGTTCTCGTTACCACAAATACATTGCGAGCATAAATCATTAAAGCCTTCATGTTGTCTAGTGCTTAAATTAGTTAGATCACACAGGATAGCTTTTTGATTTTCCATTTTTAGGAAGTAACTCTCAGTATCAGGGTCATTAATAATTTTTCTCAAAAATCGCGCACATATGGAACAGAACGTCTTTAACAATTTCGTAGGAACCTTTAAACCGCCACGTTGTAGACAATCAAAGTATTCGTCGTCAATTAGGTTTCCCTTACTTTCAACAAGAAAAGAAACACAGATGTTACAATTATTATATTTTTTTACAATTTTGTGGGCAGCATAACCGGCTATATAAATTTGTACCGATTTGTCAATTTCATATTCATTTAGGTATTCAGTTTCAAGTAAAAACAAAAATTTTTCAGTGTAATTATTTTGAGGTATTGTCCAATCAAGATCATTTTCCTGGATACAGCTGTCTCCCCTGTTTTTTAATCTCAGCTAAAGAGAAATTACCATCAGCAGCGCTTCTAAATATATGTTTGAGTCTAATTTTTTTCTCAGCATTTAAAATATCATCAAAGCTAACATTGTAATTACAACCTCCGAGAAGTCTGTATTTACCAAATCTTTTTTCTAACTTTTCAGTAGTAAATTTACCTGGTAAAATATACGACAAATCAAATTTTGAAAATTAATAGTCAATTATTTCTAGTAAAACAGAGGTACTATGGCAAAGTGCAGAATAGGTGTCGTTTGTAAGGCGACCATTATTGTTTTCAAGTTTATGCCAAGCTTCAACCCAGGTAACAAATTTTCTTAAAAAATTAACAGAGAAATGATCAATTGTATACCTACGTACTTACGGTAATTTCCAATGCTAATATTTGTTACTGTTTTTAAAAAATAACTAAAAAAATACCTTCAAAATTAAAGCCAAACACGAATCATTAAAACACACTTTCAATTTTAATTATTTTTTAAAAAGCACCACCACAAAATGTCAAGTTCATTTGCCGCCATTTACTTTAAGTACTTTATAACACCGGCACTTTTCACCCGCAGATATTCTTGTTTTTACGCAATGTCTGCGGAAAAAAACTGTCCCGGTCACTCACAAATTTCACACAGTAAGACCTTTTACAGGTTTAGTCTTTATCTTTAAAATATTTTCTTTCAAAAAAGTTGATTTATTCACAATAAAACAACAGAGCAACAGGTCATTCAACGTAAATCATATGACTAAAGAACAGCAAACGTGTCGCTAGATCTGAAGGCATAGTTGCCAGATTTCCTTGTTCACGGCTTGTTAGTGAAGTAGGGTGTGGTTCTGGTTAAAATTTTTAAATAAATAAAATGTGAAAAAAAAACGCATTTTATTATTTAAATTTTTTATAACCATTTCAGTATTAAGCGCAGAAAAAAGTTGCAAAAAGAAAAAAATTTCCATATTCAATTTTTTATGAGATAAGAATGGTTAGAAATCGCAAATCGCTTTATGCTTGTTGCAAAATAGTAGTAAACAAAAAAACGTATTATGATTTACTTAAATCCTTTAGATTTCTCTGGGGATTTCCATAGTTGGCCAGAAACAAATTTATGCTATGATTAAACATCCTGCGAAAGTTCTTTGGAATCGGTTTGATAGTTTTGGCACAATAATTTTGCAATTTAGTTTTAAAAAATGATTTTTTTTGCAAATTAAGTAGAGTTGCTTTTTTAAAATTAAAATAAAATGGATTATTTGGGCGCATTCAGCAATTGTTCAAAGCTATGAACATTTTTTTTTGTTTACAAACAAATCTTCGGGAGGTTGGATTGATTAAAGCTCTTCAGAACTTTTCACAATAATTCGTTGATTTCTCGTTTTACCTGCTACTGATAGTTGTAAAACTCAATAAACTTTGGGTACCCGCATGTAGGTCTAGACTTAAAATGTCTTTTATTTATTATTGTAACTACTTTTTGATATATTATGTGGGTTCAAGGGAAAGAGTCTTTTCATCTTAGTTTATCAGTTGTTTGGAGTTTGTCAAGGTATTTTCGTGTGTGTTATTGAGCATCCAAAATAGCTAACCTAAACTATTGATATTAGTAGATAATCAGGACTTGTACTCTTTAAAAGGTGCGGTGCCTACACAATAGATATTTGTCAGGCAACTTATTTATGGCTGGGTTTTCCACTAAGGGTTGTCATTTAAGTTTTATTGCGGTCGAGAAATCAACGAATTTTTGTGGAATGTACCATACATATATTTATTTTATGAAATATAGACAATTTATAAATTTTAGTGAATGTATGCTTGTTTATTCTCCATGAAAGAAAGAAGACGTGGCTAAAGAAAGTTGCTAACATTTAGAAGCTTTGTTTAAATGTAATAATAATAAATTGTTAATAAAGGATATTTAGGATTTTTACTTATTAACTTATGGTAGAATAAATCAGAAGTTAAATATAAATGTAAAAAATGTCGAGTGTAATTTCATGCACTTTACCCCAAGGAGGAGATTATGTTTAGGTTTTTTTTTAGTTGTTATGGTAACGATACAAAATATAGACTTTAATTTGGATGAAAGATACTGGTGTGCAATTTTGAAAGTTATAAAAAAATGCTTCTTCTGATATGTCGAAATTATTAATAGGAAGATTGGTTGCCAAGATACAAGCTATCAAATTTGACATGTATTTACGACAAATCTATAAACAATAGCAAATTTAAAATTTTTGCACGCTATGTTAGTTTGAACTGTAACGTCTAAATTATTGGTATACATTATAGGCTGCATCAAAAAAATCGAGCATCGTAGCATCTGACGGCCGATTATAAAAGTGTAATATTAGACCTCTAGGTATTAGAAACTTAAATAGAAATATATATATATATATATATATATATATATATATATATATATATATATATATATATATATATATATATATATATATATATATATATATATATATATATATATATATATATATATATATATATATATATATATATATATATATAATCATATATCGAAACCAAGTATGGGGATGCAGTCTTTTTAAATTATTGAAAAGGATTGGTGGCCTGGATTTAGTAATAAAACCTTTTCTGTTTTGTCAAGCTTTCGAGAGTTTATTATTTTCTCCCTTCCTCAGGACTAACTAAAAATAAAGTTTTTACAATTAGAAAACTAACCTAAAACCTTAGAAAGATTGAACTCACCAAAGTGGGTTGCTATGTGGAATAAAATATCCATGCGGATAATCAAGATTTATCTCCATATGTATGTTAAAAACTACATCTTTAAGGGAAAAAATTCATTTAAAACTTAAAAGAGAACCGAAATGGAAACGCGGAAAAGCGCGTTTAAAAGTTCTGACAGAAGTGATCGAATGTATAAAACTATCTGAATGGATCACCGACATTCGTTACTAGAAAACTTCGATTAGAGAGGGATGCGAGATTAATGACATGTGAAAGAAAGAGACATATCTTGTTTATTTCTACAGCGCAGGATCTATATAATAATCTAGGAACTGTTCCACAGTACAGTACCTGACTGAGTAAATTTATTTATGCTATTTTTAATTTTTATTTTTAAGAAATTAGTATTAAAAGTATGCCAAGACATGTGGAAAACGGTGAAACACCTAGCATTTCCTGTCATTTTCTTTTATTAGTGGTTTGACTTTCTTTAGTATAAAACTTTTAATTTTAGAAGAAAATAGAAGTCATTTTCATACCTATTTTCTTCTAAAATTAAAAGTTTTATACTAAAGAAAGTCAAACCACTAATAAAAGAAAATGACAGGAAATGCTAGGTGTTTCACCGTTTTCCACATGTCTTGGCATACTTTTAATACTAATTTCTTAAAAATAAAAATTAAAAATAGCATAAATAAATTTACTCAGTCAGTACTGTACTGTGGAACAGTTCCTAGATTATATATAGATCCTGCGATGTAGAAATAAACAAGATATGTCTTTTCTTACATGTTTAATTCGCATCCCTCTCTAATCGAAGTTTCTAGTAACGAATGTCGGTGATCCATTCAGATAGTTTTATACATTCGATCACTTGCTTTAACCGCGCTTTTCCGCGTGTTCCCATTTCGGTTCTTTTAAGTTTTAAATGAATTTTTTCCTTAAAGTGTAGTTTTTAACATCATGGAGATAAATCTTGATTATCCCATGGATATTGCTTTTTCCACATAGCAACCACTTTTGAGTTCAATCTTTTAAGGTTTTAGGTTAGTTTTGCAATTGTAAAAAACTTTATTTTTAGTTAGTCCGAGGTAGAAAATAATAAACTCTCGAAAGAAACAGAAAAGGGTTTCATACTAAATCCAGCCACCAACCTTTTCAATAATTTAAAGACTGCATCCCACTACTCTGGTTTCGATATTTTTTCTTAACTAGTCAGTCGCGACTACTCTCCTCTATATACATATATATATATATATATATATATATATATATATATATATATATATATATATATATATATATATATATATATATATATATATATATATATATATATCTATATATATATATATATATATATATATATATATATATATATATATATATATATATATATATATATATATATATATATATATATATATATATATATATATATATATATATATATATATATATATATATATATTTTGATTTGATAATAAAATTAAATATACTTATTATTTCATATAATTATAAATATAACAATATAAAATATTACCCTTTTACATTTTTTATCAATTTTAAAAGAATAATTAGTTCAAAAATTACTTAAAGCAATAAAAAATAAATACATACTTCTTTTAAATTTTGGGTATTATTTATGTAAAAATAATGTGTGGAGTAATAAAAAGTGAAGTAAGTTTAAAAACATCATTTTCTTTTTTATTTTATAAAATTTTATTTTTTTTTAATAAATTTTTAAAATTTTTTAAAATA
>JAHBCN010010703.1:0-30776 GCA_019359885.1 Listronotus oregonensis | reverse complement strand
TTAACAGCAAGTGACTTGTGAGAACAAAAATAATAATAAATAGTGTTTAAGTTATCCAAAATCAAAATATTTTTCTAAAATTGTTTACTTTTAATGATGGTTAGTTAGAAATCAATTCTAAAACCTAATAAATGAATAAAGGATAATAAATTAATCTTTTTATCTAAAAAATTGATTAAAATACTTATAATTTTATTAAAAAGAATCTAATTTTTGCTTTTCCGATTATATTTATTAAGAAAATAAAACAAATTGTTTAAAACAAAAAAAAATTGCAAAAATTACATGAATAAAACCTTTTTTTTCCCCTTTTGTACAGAAATTTTTGGTTAAAATCAAATTATTTTTTATTTTTCGTCTTATTAAAAATATTTATATACCTTTTTATCTAGACAAGTTACTACAACTGACCACAACTAACCACAATAGGCAAATAATCCACTAAAATTATTATTTTATATTCAAATCTATTTCGTGGGAACAAAAAACAATAAGAGATAGATTTAGGTTAGCCCAAATCAATTATTTTTTAAAAAGTTTCACTTTAGAAGAGAGTTAGTTTCAAATATCCTTCATAATACAAAAATTATTAAACAATTTTAAAATCTTATAAATTAATTAGGTATACTTTTAAAATTTACCGTAGTATCTCTAACAAATTACGAAATAAGATCAGAAAGGCAAAATTAATCTTTTTTAATAAATTTTTAAGTTTTCTTGACCTAAATGAAAAATGTTAGAATTTTTTTCTAAAAATAGTAATTGGAAAGGGGCATGAGAAGTTAAAAGATATATTCAAGGAAATAGTCAGTCTCTGCTTAATAATTTAAGTTACTTAACCCAAAATGCTTTGTTTAAATTGAAAAAAATAATAAATTAAAAAAATTATCTTATTTAAAAATTAAAGTCTTATCCTAGAATTTTTAGTGTTTTTATTACTTGTCCATATAAAAATTAGCAAACAATTTAAGAAAATTATAATTTTTTAACAGCAAGTGACTTGTGAGAACAAAAATAATAATAAATAGTGTTTAAGTTATCCAAAATCAAAATATTTTTCTAAAATTGTTTACTTTTAATGATGGTTAGTTAGAAATCAATTCTAAAAACCTAATAAATGAATAAAGGATACTAAATTAATCTTTTTATCTAAAAAAATTGATTAAAATACTTATAATTTTATTAAAAGAATCTAATTTTGCTTTTCCGATTATATTTATTAAGAAAATAAAACAAATTGTTTAAAACAAAAAAATTGCAAAAATTACATGAATAAAACCTTTTTTCCCTTTTGTACAGAAATTTTTGGTTAAAATCAAATTATTCTTTATTTTTCGTCTTATTAAAAATATTTATATACCTTTTTATCTAGACAAGTTACTACAACTGACCACAACTAACCACAATAGGCAAATAATCCACTAAAATTATTATTTTATATTCAAATCTATTTCGTGGGAACAAAAACAATAAGAGATAGACTTTAGGTTAGCCCAAATCAATTATTTTTTAAAAAGTTTCACTTTAGAAGAGAGTTAGTTTTAAATATCCTTCATAATACAAAAATTATTAAACAATTTTAAAATCTTATAAATTAATTAGGTATACTTTTTAAAATTTACTGTAGTATCTCTAACAAATTACGAAATAAGATCAGAAAGGCAAAATTAACTTTTTTAATAAATTTTTAAGTTTTCTTGACCTAAATGAAAATGTTAGAATTTTTTTCTAAAAATAGTAATTGGAAAGGGGCATGAGAAGTTAAAAGATATATTCAAGGAAATAGTCAGTCTCTGCTTAATAATTTTAAGTTACTTAACCCAAAATGCTTTGTTTAAATTGAAAAGAATAATAAATTAAAAAAATTACTTATTTAAAAATTAAAGTCTTATCCTAGAATTTTTAGTGTTTTTATTACTTGTCCATATAAATATTAGCAAATAATTCAAGAAAATTATAATTTTTTGACAGCAAGTGACTTGTGAGAGCAAAAAATAATAATAAATAGTGTTTAAGTTATCCAAAATCAAAATATTTTTCTAAAATTGTTTACTTTTAATGATGGTTAGTTAGAAATGAATTCTAAAAACCTAATAAATGAATAAGGATACTAAATTAATCTTTTTATCTAAAAAAATTGATTGAAATACTTATAATTTTATTAAAAAGAATCTAATTTTTGCTTTCCGATTATATTTATTAAGAAAATAAAACAAATTGTTTAAAACAAAGAAATTGCAAAAATTACATGAATAAACCTTTTTTCCCCTTTTGTACAGAAATTTTTGGTTAAAATCAAATTATTCTTTATTTTTCGTCTTATTAAGAATATTTATAAACCTTTGTATCTAGACAAGTTACTACAACTGACCACAACTAACCACAATAGGCAAATAATCCACTAAAATTATTATTTTATATTCAAATCTATTTCGTGGGAACAAAAAACAATAAGAGGTAGACTTTAGGTTAGCCCAAATCAATTATTTTTTAAAAAGTTTCACTTTAGAAGAGAGTTAGTTTCTAAATATCCTTCATAATACAAAAATTATTAAACAATTCTTAAAATCTTATAAATTAATTAGGTATACTTTTAAAATTTACTGTAGTATCTCTAACAAATTACGAAATAAGATCAGAAAGGCAAAAATTAACTTTTTTTAATAAATTTTTAAGTTTTCTTGACCTAAATGAAAATGTTAGAATTTTTTTCTAAAAATAGTAATTGGAAAGGGGCATGAGAAGTTAAAAGATATATTCAAGGAAATAGTCAGTCTCTGCTTAATAATTTTAAGTTACTTAACCCAAAATGCTTTGTTTAAATTGAAAAATAATAAATTAAAAAAAATTACTTATTTAAAAATTAAAGTCTTATCCTAGAATTTTAGTGTTTTTATTACTTGCCATATAAAAATTAGCAAACATCAAGAAAATTATAATTTTTTAACAGCAAGTGACTTGTGAGAACAAAAAATAATAATAAATAGTGTTTAAGTTATCCAAAATCAAAATATTTTTCTAAAATTGTTTACTTTTAATGATGGTTAGTTAGAAATCAATTCTAAAAACCTAATAAATGAATAAAGGATACTAAATTAATCTTTTATCTAAAAAATTGATTAAAATACTTATAATTTTATTAAAAAGAATCTAATTTTTGCTTTTCCGATTATATTTATTAAGAAAATAAAACAAATTGTTTAAAAAAAAAAATTGCAAAAATTACATGAATAAAACCTTTTTTTCCCCTTTTGTACAGAAATTTTTGGTTAAAATCAAATTATTCTTTATTTTTCGTCTTATTAAAAATATTTATATACCTTTTATCTAGACAAGTTACTACAACTGACCACAACTAACCACAATAGGCAAATAATCCACTAAAATTATTATTTTATATTCAAATCTATTTCGTGGGAACAAAAAACAATAAGAGATAGACTTTAGGTTAGCCCAAATCAATTATTTTTTAAAAAGTTTCACTTTAGAAGAGAGTTAGTTTTAAATATCCTTCATAATACAAAAATTATTAAACAATTCTTAAAATCTTATAAATTAATTAGGTATACTTTTTAAAATTTACCGTAGTATCTCTAACAAATTACGAAATAAGATCAGAAAGGCAAAATTAACTTTTTTAATAAATTTTTAAGTTTTCTTGACCTAAATGAAAATGTTAGAATTTTTTTCTAAAATAGTAATTGAAAGGGGCATGAGAAGTTAAAAGATATATTCAAGGAAATAGTCAGTCTCTGCTTAATAATTTTAAGTTACTTAACCCAAAATGCTTTGTTTAAATTGAAAAGAATAATAAATTAAAAAAAATTACTTATTTAAAAATTAAAGTCTTATCCTAGAATTTTTAGTGTTTTTATTACTTGCCCATATAAAAATTAGCAAACAATTCAAGAAAATTATAATTTTTTAACAGCAAGTGACTTGTGAGAACAAAAATAATAATAAATAGTGTTTAAGTTATCCAAAATCAAAATATTTTTCTAAAATTGTTTACTTTTAATGATGGTTAGTTAGAAATCAATTCTAAAACCTAATAAATGAATAAAGGATACTAAATTAATCTTTTATCTAAAAATTGATTAAAATACTTATAATTTTATTAAAAGAATCTAATTTTTGCTTTTCCGATTATATTTATTAAGAAAATAAAACAAATTGTTTAAAACAAAAAAAAATGTAAAATTACATGAATAAAACTTTTTTTTCCCTTTGTACAGAAATTTGTTACTAAACTCAAATTATCTTTATTTTTCGTCTTATTAAAAATATTTATATACCTTTTATCTAGATAAATAATAACTACCACAACTAATACAATAGGCAAATAATCCACTTAAAATTATTATTTTATTCAAATTATTTCATTGGGAAAACAAAAAATGATATAAGAGATAGACTTTAGGTTAGCCCAAATCAATTATTTTTTAAAAAGTTTCACTTTAGAAGAGAGTTAGTTTTAAATATCCTTCATAATACAAAAATTATTAAACAATTCTTAAAATCTTTATAAATTAATTAGGTATACTTTTTAAAATTTACTGTAGTATCTCTAACAAATTACGAAATAAGATCAGAAAGGCAAAATTAACTTTTTTAATAAATTTTTAAGTTTTCTGACCTAAATGAAAATGTTAGAATTTTTTTCTAAAAATAGTAATTGGAAAGGGGCATGAGAAGTTAAAGATATATTCAAGGAAATAGTAGTCTCTGCTTAATAATTTTAAGTTACTTAACCCAAAATGCTTTGTTTAAATTGAAAAAATAATAAATTAAAAAAAATTACTTATTTAAAAATTAAAGTCTTATCCTAGAATTTTTAGTGTTTTTATTACTTGTCCATATAAAATTAGCAAACATCTCAAGAAAATTATAATTTTTAACAGAAGTGACTTGTGAGAACAAAAATAATAATAATAGTGTTTAAGTTATCCAAAATCAAAATTTTTTCTAAAATTGTTTACTTTAATGATGGTTAGTTAGAAATCAATTCTAAAACCTAATAAATGAATAAAGGATACTAAATTAATCTTTTTATCTAAAAAATTGATTAAAATACTTATAATTTTATTAAAAAGAATCTAATTTTTGCTTTTCCGATTATATTTATTAAGAAAATAAACAAATTGTTTAAAACAAAAAAATTTGCAAAAAGACATTAGACAAAACTTTTTTTCCTTTTTGTTACGAAATTTTTGTTAAATCAAATTATTTTATTTTTCGTCTTAAAAAATATTTATATACCTTTTTATCTAGAACAAGTTACTAAAAAAAAAAAAAAAAAAAAAAAAAAAAAAAAAAAAAAGGGGGGGGGGATAGACTTTAGGTTAGCCCAAATCAATTATTTTTTAAAAAGTTTCACTTTGAAGAGAGTTAGTTTAAATATCCCTTTATAATACAAAATTATTAAACAATTCTAAAATCTTATAAATTAATTAGGTATACTTTTAAAATTTACCGTAGTATTCTAACAAATTAAATAAGATCAGAAAGGCAAAAATTAACTTTTTTAATAAATTTTTAAGTTTTCTTGACCTAAATGAAAATGTTAGAATTTTTTCTAAAAATAGTAATTGGAAAGGGGCAATGAGAAGTTAAAAGATATATTCAAGAAATAGTCGTTCTGTTAATAATTTAAGTTACTTAACCAAAATGCTTGTTTAAATTGAAAAATAATAAATTAAAAAATTACTTATTTAAAAATTAAAGTCTATCCTAGAATTTTAGTGTTTTATTATTTGTCCATATAAAATTAGCAAACAATTCAAGAAAATTATAATTTTTAACAGCAAGTGACTGTAGAAACAAAAATAATATAAATAGTGTTTAAGTTATCCAAAATCAAAATATTTTTCTAAAATTGTTTACTTTTAATGATGGTTAGTTAGAAACTCAATTTAAAACCTAATAAATGAATAAAGGATACTAAATTAATCTTTTATCTAAAAATTGATTAAAATACTTATAATTTTATTAAAAAGAATCTAATTTTTGCTTTTCCGATATATTTATTAAGAAAATAAAACAAATTGTTTAAAACAAAAAAATTGCAAAAATTACATGAATAAAACCTTTTTTCCTTTTGTACAGAAATTTTGGTTAAAATCAAATTATCTTTATTTTTCGTCTTATTAAAAATATTTATATACCTTTATCTAGACAAGTTACTAAACTGACCACAACTAACCACTAATAGGCAAATAATCCACTAAAATTATTATTTTATATTCAAATCTATTTCTGGGGAATCAAAAACAATAAGAGATGACTTTAGGTTAGCCCAAATCATTATTTTTAAAAAGTTTCACTTTAGAAGAGAGTTAGTTTTAAATATCCTTCATAATACAAAATTATTAAACAATTCTTAAAATCTTATAAATTAATTAGGTATACTTTTAAATTTACCGTAGTATCTCTAACAAATTACGAAATAAGATCAGAAAGGCAAAAATTAACTTTTTTAAATTTTTAAGTTTTCTGACCTAAATGAAAATGTTAGAATTTTTTCTAAAATAGTAATTGGAAAGGGTGCATGAGAAGTTAAAAGATATATTCAAGGAAATAGTCAGTCTCGCTTAATAATTTAAGTTACTTAACCCAAAATGCTTTGTTTAAATTGAAAAGAATAATAAATTAAAAAAATACTTATTTAAAAATTAAAGTCTTATCCTAGAATTTTAGTGTTTTTATTACTTGTCCATATAAAATTAGCAAACAATTCAAGAAAATTATAATTTTTTAACAGCAAGTGACTTGTGAGAACAAAAATAATAATAAATAGTGTTTAAGTTATCCAAAATCAAAATATTTTTCTAAAATTGTTTACTTTTAATGATGTTAGTTAGAAATCAATTCTAAAACCTAATAAATGAATAAAGGATACTAAATTAATCTTTTATCTAAAAAATTGATTAAAATACTTATAATTTTATTAAAAGAATCTAATTTTTGCTTTTCCGATTATATTTATTAAGAAAATAAAACAAATTGTTTAAACAAAAAAAATTGCAAAATTACATGAATAAAACCTTTTTTCCCTTTGTACAGAAATTTTGGTTAAAATCAAATTATTCTTATTTTCGTCTTATTAAAAATATTTATATACCTTTTATCTAGACAAGTTACTACAACTGACCACAACTAACCACAATAGGCAAATAATCCACTAAAATTATTATTTTATATTCAAATCTATTTCGTGGGAACAAAAACAATAAGAGATAGACTTTAGGTTAGCCCAAATCAATTATTTTTAAAAAGTTTCACTTTAGAAGAGAGTTAGTTTTAAATATCCTTCATAATACAAAAATTATTAAACAATCTTAAAATCTTATAAATTAATTAGGTATACTTTTTAAAATTTACTGTAGTATCTCTAACAAATTACGAAATAAGATCATGAAAGGCAAAATTAACTTTTTAATAAATTTTTAAGTTTTCTTGACCTAAATGAAAATGTTAGAATTTTTTCTAAAAATAGTAATTGAAAGGGTATGAGAAGTTAAAAGATATATTCAAGAAATAGTCAGTCTCTGCTAATAATTTAAGTTACTTAACCCAAAATGCTTTGTTTAAATTGAAAAGAATAATAAATTAAAAAAAATTACTTATTTAAAAATTAAAGTCTTATCCTAGAATTTTTAGTGTTTTTATTACTTGCCATATAAAAATTAGCAAACATTAAGAAAATTATAATTTTTAACAGAAGTGACTTGTAGAGAACAAAAAATAATAATAAATAGTGTTTAGTTATCAAAATCAAAATATTTTTCTAAAATTGTTTACTTTTAATGATGGTTAGTTAGAAATCAATTCAAAACCTAATAAATGAATAAAGGATACTAAATTAATCTTTTATCTAAAAAATTGATTAAAATACTTATAATTTTATTAAAAGAATCTAATTTTGCTTTTCCGATTATATTTATTAAGAAAATAAAACAAATTGTTTAAAACAAAAAAATTGAAAATTACATGAATAAACTTTTTTCCCTTTTGTACAGAAATTTTTGGTTAAAATCAAATTATTCTTTATTTTTTGTCTTATTAAAATATTTATATACCTTTTTATCTAGAAGTATTACTATACACAACTAACCACAATAGGCAAATAATCCACTAAAATTATTATTTTATATTCAAATCTATTTCGTGGGAACAAAAACAATAAGAGATAGACTTTAGGTTAGCCCAAATCAATTATTTTTTAAAAGTTTCACTTTAGAAGAGAGTTAGTTTAAATATCCTTCATAATACAAAAATTATTAAACAATTTTAAAACTATAAATTAATTAGGTATACTTTTTAAATTTACTGTAGTATCTCTAACAAATTACGAAATAAGATCAGAAAGGCAAAATTAACTTTTTTAATAAATTTTAAGTTTTCTTGACCTAAATGAAAATGTTAGAATTTTTTTAAAATAGTAATTGAAAGGGTGATGAGAAGTTAAAGATATATTCAAGGAAATAGTCATCTCTGCTTAATAATTTAAGTTACTTAACCCAAAATGCTTTGTTTAAATTGAAAAATAATAAATTAAAAAAATACTTATTTAAAAATTAAAGTCTTATCCTAGAATTTTTAGTGTTTTTATTACTTGTCCATATAAAATTAGCAACACTAAGAAAATTATAATTTTTTAACAGCAAGTGACTTGGAGAACAAAAATAATAATAAATAGTGTTTAAGATCCAAAATCAAAACATTTTTCAAAATTGTTTACTTTTAATGATGGTTAGTTAGAAATCAATTTAAAACCTAATAAATGAATAAGATACTAAATTAACTTTTATCTAAAAAAATTGATTAAAATACTTATAATTTTATTAAAAAGAACTAATTTTTGTTTTTCCGATTAATATTTATTAAGAAAATAAAACAAATTGTTTAAAACAAAAAATTGCAAAAATTACATGAATAAAACCTTTTTTCCTTTTGTACAGAAATTTTGTTAAAATCAAATTATTCTTTATTTTTGTCTTATTAAAAATATTTATATACCTTTTATCTAGACAAGTTACTACAACTGAATCAACTAACCACAATAGGCAAATAATCCACTAAAATTATTATTTTATATTCAAATCTATTTCGTGGGAACAAAAAACAATAAGAGATAGACTTTAGGTTAGCCCAAATCAATTATTTTTAAAAAGTTTCACTTTAGAAGAGAGTTAGTTTTAAATATCCTTCATAATACAAAAATTATTAAACAATTCTTAAAACTTATAAATTAATTAGGTATACTTTTAAATTTACTGTAGTATCTCTAACAAATTACGAAATAAGATCAGAAAGGCAAAATTAACTTTTTTAATAAATTTTAAGTTTCTTGACCTAAATGAAAATGTTAGAATTTTTTTCTAAAATAGTAATTGAAAGGTATGAGAAGTTAAAAGATATATTCAAGAAATAGTCAGTCTCTGCTTAATAATTATAAGTTACTTAACCCAAAATGCTTTGTTTAAATTGAAAAAATAATAAATTAAAAAAATTACTTATTTAAAAATTAAAGTCTTATCCTAGAATTTTTAGTGTTTTTATTACTTGTCCATATAAAAATTAGCAAACAATTCAAGAAAATTATAATTTTTAACAGCAAGTGACTGTGAGAACAAAAAATAATAATAAATAGTGTTTAAGTTATCCAAAATCAAAATATTTTTCTAAAATTGTTTACTTTTAATGATTGGTTGTAGAAATCAATTTAAAACCTAATAAATGAATAAAGGATACTAAATTAATCTTTTTATCTAAAAAATTGATTAAAATACTTATAATTTTATTAAAAAGAATCTAATTTTTGCTTTTCCGATTATATTTATTAAGAAAATAAAACAAATTGTTTAAAAAAAAAAAATTGAAATTACATGAATAAACCTTTTTTTCCCCTTTGTACAGAAATTTTTGGTTAAAATCAAATTATTCTTTATTTTTCGTCTTATTAAAAATATTTATATACCTTTTATCTAGACAAGTTACTACAACTGACCAAACTAACCACAATAGGCAAATAATCCACTAAAATTATTATTTTATATTCAAATCTATTTCGTGGGAACAAAAACAATAAGAGATAGACTTTAGGTTAGCCCAAATCAATTATTTTTAAAAGTTTCACTTAGAAGAGAGTTATTTTAAATATCCTTCATAATACAAAAATTATTAAACAATTTAAAATCTTATAAATTAATTAGGTATACTTTTTAAAATTAGTAGTATTCTAAAAATTACGAAATAAGATCAGAAAGGCAAAATTAACTTTTTATAATTTTAAGTTTTCTGACCTAATGAAAATGTTAGAATTTTTTCAAAATAGTAATTGAAAGGGGATGAGAAGTTAAAAGATATATCAAGGAATAGTCAGTCTCTGCTAATATTTAAGTTACTTAACCAAAATGCTTGTTTAAATTGAAAAAATAATAAATTAAAAAATACTTATTTAAAAATTAAAGTCTTATCCTAGAATTTTATGTTTTATTACTTGCCATATAAAATTAGCAACATAAGAAAATTATAATTTTTAACAGCAAGTGACTGGAGAACAAAAATAATAATAATAGTGTTAAGTTATCCAAAATCAAAATTTTTTCTAAAATTGTTACTTAATATGTTAGTTGAAATCAATTTAAAACCTAATAAATGAATAAGGATATAAATTAATCTTTATCTAAAATGATTTATTTAAAAATCATCTTGTTTCATATTATAAAAATTTAAAATTAAAATTCTGAAAAATCTTATAAATTAATCAATACTTATAAAAAAATTACCTAAGTTTTCAATCTAAAATCTACTAGTATCTCATGAACAAAATAACTGAGCAATCAATATTTTAAAAGTCATGAAAATTTAAATCCTTTTTTAACAATTAAATCTTTAATATAGTCTTTCTGATTCTCAATAATCGAAATTTAAATGTTAGAATTTTTTTCTAAAATAGTAATTGGAAAGGGCAGAGAAGTTAAAAGATATATTCAAGAAATAGTAGTCTCTGCTTAATAATTAAGTTACTTAACCCAAAATGTTTGTTAAATTAAAAATAATAAATAAAAAAATACTTATTTAAAAATTAAAGTCTTATCCTAGAATTTTTAGTGTTTTATTACTTGTCCATATAAAAATTAGCAAACATCAAGAAAATTATAATTTTTTAACAGCAAGTGACTTGAGAACAAAAATAATAATAAATAGTGTTTAAGTTATCCAAAATCAAAATATTTTTCTAAAATTGTTTACTTTTAATGATGGTTAGTTAGAAATCAATTCTAAAACCTAATAAATGAATAAAGGATACTAAATTAATCTTTTTACAAAAAATTGATTAAAATACTTATAATTTTATAAAAAGAATCTAATTTTTGTTTTCCGATTATATTTATTAAGAAAATAAAACAAATTGTTTAAAACAAAAAAATTGCAAAAATTACATGAATAAAACCTTTTTTCCTTTGTACAGAAATTTTGTTAAAATCAAATTATTCTTATTTTTCGTCTTATTAAAAATATTTATATACCTTTTATCTAGACAAGTTACTAACTGACCACAACTAACCCAATAGGCAAATAATCCACTAAATTATTATTTTATATTCAAATCTATTTCGTGGGAACAAAAACAATAAGAGATAGACTTTAGGTTAGCCAAATCAATTATTTTTAAAAAGTTTCACTTTAGAAGAGAGTTAGTTTTAAATATCCTTCATAATACAAAATTATTAAACAATTTTAAAATCTTATAAATTAATTAGGTATACTTTTTAAAATTTACGTAGTATCTCTAACAAATTACGAAATAAGATCAGAAAGGCAAAATTAACTTTTTTAATATTTTAAGTTTTTGACCTAAATGAAAAATGTTAGAATTTTTTTCAAAATAGTAATTGAAAGGGGTATGAGAAGTTAAAAGATATATTCAAGGAAATAGTCAGTCTCTGCTTAATAATTTTAAGTTACTTAACCCAAAATGCTTTGTTTAAATTGAAAAATAATAAATTAAAAAAATACTTATTTAAAAATTAAAGTCTTATCCTAGAATTTTAGTGTTTTATTACTTGTCCATATAAAATTAGCAAACAATTCAAGAAAATTATAATTTTTTAACAGCAAGTGACTTGTGAGAACAAAAATAATAATAAATAGTGTTTAAGTTATCCAAAATCAAAAATTTTCTAAAATTGTTTACTTTTAATGATGGTTAGTTAGAAATCAATTCTAAAAACCTAATAAATGAATAAAGGATACTAAATTAATCTTTTTATCTAAAAAATTGATTAAAATACTTATAATTTTATTAAAAAGAATCTACTTTTTTTTTGATAATATTTATTGAAAATAAAACAAATTGTTTAAACAAAAAAATTGAAAATTAAGATTAAAACCTTTTTTTCCCCTTTTGTACAGAAATTTTGTTAAAATAAAATTTTTCTTTATTTTTCTCTTATTAAAAATATTTATATACCTTTTATCTAGACAGTTACTACAACTGACCACAACTAACCAATAGGCAATAATCCACTAAAATTATTATTTTATATTCAAACTATTTCTGGGAACAAAAAACAATAAGAGATAGACTTTAGTTAGCAAATCAATTATTTTTAAAAGTTTCACTTTAGAAGAGAGTTAGTTTCAAATATCCTTCATAATACAAAAATTATTAAACAATTTAAAATCTTATAAATTAATTAGGTATACTTTTTAAAATTTACGTAGATCTCTAACAAATTGAAATAAGATCAGAAAGGCAAAATTAACTTTTTTTTAATAAATTTTTAAGTTTTCTTAAACCTAAATGAAAAATGTTAGAATTTTTTTCTAAAAATATAATTGAAAGGGATGAGAAGTTAAAGATATATTCAAGGAAATAGTCAGTCTCTGCTTAATAATTTAAGTTACTTAACCCAAAATGCTGTTTAAATTGAAAAGAATAATAATTAAAAAAATTACTTATTTAAAATTAAAGTCTTATCCTAGAATTTTAGTGTTTTTATTACTGTCTATATAAAAATTAGCAAACAATTCAAGAAAATTATAATTTTTAACAGAAGTGACTTGTGAGAACAAAAATAATAATAAATAGTGTTTAGTTATCCAAAATCAAAATATTTTTCTAAAATTGTTTACTTTTAATGATGTTAGTTAGAAATCAATTCTAAAAACCTAATAAATGAATAAAGGATACTAAATTAATCTTTTATCTAAAAATTGATTAAAATACTTATAATTTTATTAAAAGAATCTAATTTTGCTTTTCCGATTATATTTATTAAGAAAATAAACAAATTGTTTAAAACAAAAAAATTGAAAAAATTACATGAATAAAACCTTTTTTTCCTTGTACAGAAATTTTTGGTTAAAATCAAATTATTCTTTATTTTTCGTCTATTAAAAATATTTATATACCTTTTTATCTAGACAAGTTACTACAACTGACCACAACTAACCAAATAGGCAAATAATCCACTAAAATTATTATTTTATATTCAAATCTATTTCGTGGGAACAAAAACAATAAGAGATAGACTTAGGTTAGCCCAAATCAATTATTTTTTAAAAAGTTTCACTTTAGAAGAGAGTTAGTTTAAATATCCTTCATAATACAAAAATTATTAAACAATTCTAAAATCTATAAATTAATTAGTATACTTTTTAAAATTTACTCGTAGTATCTCTAACAAATTACGAAATAAGATCAGAAGGCAAAATTAACTTTTTTAATAAATTTTAAGTTTTCTTGACCTAAATGAAAAATGTTAGAATTTTTTCTAAAAATAGTAATTGGGAAAGGGTGCATGAGAAGTTAAAAGATATATTCAAGGAAATAGTCAGTCTCTGCTTAATAATTTAAGTTACTTAACCAAAATGCTTTGTTTAAATTGAAAAGAATAATAATTAAAAAAATACTTATTTAAAATTAAAGTCTTATCCTAGAATTTTAGTGTTTTATTACTTGTCCATATAAAAATTAGCAAACATTAAGAAAATTATAATTTTTAACAGCAAGTGACTTGTGAGAACAAAAATAATAATAAATAGTGTTAAGTTATCCAAAATCAAAATATTTTTCTAAAATTGTTTACTTTAATGATGGTTAGTTAGAAATCAATTCTAAAAACCTAATAAATGAATAAAGGATACTAAATTAATCTTTTATCTAAAAAAATTGATTAAAATATTATAATTTTATTAAAAGAATCTAATTTTTGCTTTTCCGATTATATTTATTAAGAAAATAAAACAAATTGTTTAAACAAAAAAATTCAAAATTACATGAAAACCTTTTTTCCCTTTGTACAGAAATTTTTGGTTAAAATCAAATTATTCTTTATTTTTCGTCTTATTAAAAATATTTATATACTTTTATCTAGACAAGTTACTACAACTGACCACAACTAACCACAATAGGCAAATAATCCACTAAAATTATTATTTTATATTCAAATCTATTTCGTGGGAACAAAAACAATAAGAGATAGACTTTAGGTTAGCCCAAATCAATTATTTTTAAAAAGTTTCACTTTAGAAGAGAGTTAGTTTTATTAATTAGGTATACTTTAAATTACCGTAGTATCTCTAACAAATTAGAATAAGATCGAAAGGCAAAATTAACTTTTTTAAATTTTTAAGTTTTCTTGACCTAAATGAAAATGTTAGAATTTTTTCAAAATAGTAATTGAAGGGTGCATGAGAAGTTAAAAGATATATTCATGAAATAGTAGTCTCTGCTTAATAATTATGTTACTTAACCCAAAATGCTTTGTTTAAATTGAAAAAATAAAATAAAAAATTATTATTTAAAAATTAAAGTCTTATCCTAGAATTTTTAGTGTTTTTATTATTGCAAAAATTACAAATCAAGAAAATTATAATTTTAACAGCAAGTGATGAGAACAAAAATAATAATAAATAGTGTTTATCCAAAATCAAAAATTTTTCAAATTGTTTACTTTAATGATGGTTAGTTAGAAATCAATTCTAAAACCTAATAAATAAAAAGGATACTAAATTAATCTTTTATCTAAAAAATTGATTAAAATACTTATAATTTTATTAAAAGAATCTAATTTTTGTTTTCCGATTATATTTATTAAGAAAATAAAACAAATTGTTTAAAACAAAAAAATTGCAAAAATTACATGAATAAAACCTTTTTTTCCTTTGTACAGAAATTTTGTTAAATCAAATTATTCTTTATTTTTCGTCTTATTAAAATATTTATATACCTTTTTATCTAGACAAGTTACTACAACTGACCACAACTAACCACAATAGGCAAATAATCCACTAAAATTATTATTTTATATTCAAATCTATTTCGTGGGAACAAAAACAATAAGAGATAGACTCTTAGGTTAGCCCAAATCAATTATTTTTAAAAAGTTTCACTTTAGAAGAGAGTTAGTTTCAAATATCCTTCATAATACAAAAATTATTAAACAATTCTTAAAATCTTATAAATTAATTAGGTATACTTTTAAAATTTACTGTAGTATCTCTAACAAATTCAGAAATAAGATCAGAAAGGCAAAATTAACTTTTTTAATAAATTTTAAGTTTTCTGACCTAAATGAAAATGTTAGAATTTTTTCTAAAAATAGTAATTGAAAGGGTGCATGAGAAGTTAAAAGATATATTCAAGGAAATAGTCAGTCTCTGCTTAATAATTATAAGTTACTTAACCCAAAATGCTTTGTTTAAATTGAAAAGAATAATAAATTAAAAAAATTACTTATTTAAAAATTAAAGTCTTATCCTAGAATTTTAGTGTTTTTATTATCGTCCATATAAAAATTAGCAAACATCAAGAAAATTATAATTTTTTAAGCAAGTGACTTGTGAGAACAAAAATAATAATAAATAGTGTTTAAGTTATCCAAAATCAAAATATTTTTCTAAAATTGTTTACTTTTAATGATGGTTAGTTAGAAATCAATTCTAAAACCTAATAAATGAATAAAGGATACTAAATTAATCTTTTATCTAAAAAATTGATTAAAATACTTATAATTTTATTAAAAAGAATCTAATTTTGCTTTTCCGATTATATTTATTAAGAAAATAAACAAATTGTTTAAAACAAAAAAATTGCAAAAATTACATGAATAAACCTTTTTTTCCTTTGTACAGAAATTTTGGTTAAAATCAAATTATTCTTTATTTTTCGTCTTATTAAAATATTTATATACCTTTTTATCTAGACAAGTTACTAAACTGACCAACTAACCACAATAGGCAAATAATCCACTAAAATTATTATTTTATATTCAAATCTATTTGGGAACAAAAACAATAAGAGATAGACTTTAGGTTAGCCAAATCAATTATTTTTTAAAAAGTTTCACTTTAGAAGAGAGTTAGTTTCAAATATCCTTCATACAAAAAATATTAAACAATTCTTAAAATCTTATAAATTAATTAGGTATACTTTTTAAAATTTACCTAGTATCTCTAACAAATTACGAAATAAGATCAGAAAGGCAAAAATTAACTTTTTTAAAATTTTTAAGTTTTCTTGACCTAAATGAAAAATGTTAGAATTTTTTCTAAAAATAGTAATTGAAAGGGGAATGAGAAGTTAAGATATATTCAAGGAAATAGTCAGTCTCTGTTATAATTTTAAGTTACTTAACCAAAATGCTTTGTTTAAATTGAAAAAATAATAAATTAAAAAAATTACTTATTTAAAAATTAAAGTCTTATCCTAGAATTTTAGTGTTTTTATTACTTGTCCATATAAAATTAGCAAACAATCTAAGAAAATTATAATTTTTTAACAGCAAGTGACTTGTGAGAACAAAAAATAATAAAATGGTTTAAGTTATCCAAAATCAAAAATTTTTCTAAAATTGTTTACTTTAATGATGGTTAGTTAGAAATCAATTCTAAAACCTAATAAATGAATAAAGGATACTAAATTAATCTTTTATCTAAAAAAATTGATTAAAATACTTATAATTTTATTAAAAGAATCTAATTTTTGCTTTTCCGATTATATTTATTAAGAAAATAAAACAAATTGTTTAAACAAAAAAATTGCAAAATTACATGAATAAAACCTTTTTTTCCCTTTGTACAGAAATTTTTGGTTAAAATCAAATTATTCTTTATTTTTCGTCTTATTAAAATATTATATAACTTTTTATCTAGACAAGTTACTAAGATCTACCACATAACATAGGCATAACCACTAAAATATTTTAATCAAACTATTTCAGAACAAAACAAAAAATAGACTTTAGGTTACCAAATCATTATTTTTAAAAGTTTCACTTTAGAGAGAGTTAGTTAAATATCCTTCATAATACAAAAATTATTAAACAATTTAAATCTATAAATTAATTAGGTATACTTTAAAATTTACTAGTATCTCTAACAAATAAATAAGATCAGAAAGGCAAAATTAACTTTTTTAATAATTTTTAAGTTTTCTTGACCAAATGAAAATGTTAGAATTTTTTCAAAATAGTAATGAAAGGGATGAAAGTTAAAAGATATATTCAAGAAATATACTCTGCTTAATAATTATAGTTACTTAACCCAAAATGTTTGTTTAAATTGAAAAAATAATAAATAAAAAAATACTTATTTAAAATTAAGTCTTATCCTAGAATTTTAGTGTTTTATTATTTCCATATAAAATTAGCAAACAATTCAAGAAAATTATAATTTTTAACAGCAAGTGACTTGTGAGAACAAAAATAATAATAAATAGTGTTAGTTATCCAAAATCAAAATATTTTTCTAAAATTGTTTACTTTTAATGATGGTTAGTTAGAAATCAATTCTAAAACCTAATAAATGAATAAAGATACTAAATTAATTCTTTTATCTAAAAAATTGATTAAAATATTATAATTTTATTAAAAGAATCAATTTTGCTTTTCCGATTATATTTATTAAGAAAATAAAACAAATTGTTTAAACAAAAAAATTGCAAAATTACAGATTAAACCTTTTTTCCCTTTGTAAGAAATTTTGTTAAATCAAATTATTCTTTATTTTTCGTCTATTAAAAATATTTATATACCTTTTATCTAGACAAGTTACTACAACTGACCACAACTAACCACAATAGGCAAATAATCCACTAAAATTATTATTTTATATTCAAATCTATTTCGTGGAACAAAAAACAATAAGAGATAGACTTTAGTTAGCCCAAATCAATTATTTTTAAAAGTTTCACTTTAGAAGAGAGTTAGTTTAAATATCCTTCATAATACAAAAATTATAAACAATTTTAAAATCTTATAAATTAATTAGGTATACTTTAAAATTTACCTAGTATCTCTAACAAATTACGAAATAAGATCAGAAAGGCAAAATTAACTTTTTTAATAAATTTTAAGTTTTCTTGACCTAAATGAAAAATGTAGAATTTTTTCTAAAAATAGTAATTGAAAGGTGCATGAGAAGTTAAAAGATATATTCAAGGAAATAGTCAGTCTCTGCTTAATAATTATAAGTTACTTAACCAAAATGCTTGTTAATTGAAAAATAAAAATTAAAAAATTACTTATTTAAAAATTAAAGTCTTATCCTAGAATTTTAGTGTTTATACTTGTCCATATAAAATTAAAAATTCAAGAAAATTATAATTTTTAAAGCAAGTGACTTGTGAGAACAAAATAATAATAAATAGTGTTTAAGTTATCCAAAATCAAAAATTTTTCTAAAATTGTTTACTTTTAATGATGGTTAGTAGAAATCAATTCTAAAACCTAATAAATGAATAAAGGATACTAAATTAATCTTTTATCTAAAAATTGATTAAAATACTTATAATTTATTAAAAAGAATCTAATTTTGCTTTTCCGATTATATTTATTAAGAAAATAAAACAAATGTTTAAAAAAATTCAAAAATATGAATAAAACCTTTTTTTTCCCTTTTGTACAGAAATTTTGGTTAAAATCAAATTATTCTTTATTTTTCGTCTTATTAAAAATATTTATATCCTTTTATCTAGACAAGTTACTACAACTGACCAAACTAACTCACAATAGGAATAATCCACTAAAATTATTTTTATATTCAAATCTATTTCGTGGGAACAAAAACAAAAGAGATAGACTTTAGGTTAGCCCAAATCAATTATTTTTTAAAAAGTTTCACTTTAGAAGAGAGTTAGTTTAAATATCCTTCATAATACAAAATTATTAAACAATTCTTAAAATCTTATAAATTAATTAGTATACTTTTAAAATTTACCTAGTATCTCTAACAAATTACGAAATAAGATCAGAAAGGCAAAATTAACTTTTCTTTAATAAATTTTTAAGTTTTTGACCTAAATGAAAATGTTAGAATTTTTTTCTAAAATAGTAATTGAAAAGGCTGAGAAGTTAAAAGATATATTCAGAAATAGTCAGTCTCTGCTTAATAATTTAAGTTACTTAACCCAAAATGCTTTGTTTAAATTGAAAAAATAATAAATTAAAAAAATTACTTATTAAAAATTAAAGTCTTATCCTAGAATTTTAGTGTTTTTATTACTTGTCCATATAAAAATTAGCAAACAATTCAAGAAAATTATAATTTTTAACAAAGTGACTTGTGAGAACAAAAATAATAATAAATAGTGTTTAAGTTATCCAAAATCAAAATATTTTCTAAAATTGTTTACTTTAATGATGGTTAGTTAGAAATCAATTCTAAAACCTAATAAATGAATAAAGGATACTAAATTAATCTTTTTATCTAAAAAATTGATTAAAATACTTAAATTTATTAAAAGAATCTAATTTTGTTTTCCGATTATATTTATTAAGAAAATAAACAAATTGTTTAAACAAAAAAATTGCAAAAATTACATGAATAAAACCTTTTTTTCCCTTTTGACAGAAATTTTAGTTAAATCAAATTATTCTTTATTTTTCGTCTTATTAAAATATTTATATACCTTTTTATCTAGAAGTTACTACAACTGACCACAACTACAATAGGCAAATAATCCACTAAAATTATTATTTTATATTCAACTATTTCGTGGAACAAAAACAATAAGAGATAGACTTTAGGTTAGCTCCAAATCAATTATTTTTAAAAAGTTTCACTTTAGAAGAGAGTTAGTTTAAATATCCTTCATAATACAAAAATTATTAAACAATTCTTAAAATCTTATAAATTAATTAGGTATACTTTTAAATTCTACTGTAGTATCTCTAACAAATTAGAAATAAGATCAGAAAGGCAAAATTAACTTTTTTAATAAATTTTAAGTTTTCTTGACCTAAATGAAAATGTTAGAATTTTTTTCAAAATAGTAATTGGAAAGGGCATGAGAAGTTAAAAGATATATTCAAGGAAATAGTCAGTCTCTGCTTAATAATTTAAGTTACTTAACCCAAAATGCTTTGTTTAAATTGAAAATAATAAATTAAAAAAATTACTTATTTAAAAATTAAAGTCTTATCCTAGAATTTTAGTGTTTTTATTACTTGTCCATATAAAATTAGCAAACAATTCAAGAAAATTATAATTTTTTAACAGCAAGTGACTTGTGAGAACAAAATAATAATAAATAGTGTTTAAGTTATCCAAAATCAAAACATTTTTCTAAAATTGTTTACTTTTAATGATGGTTAGTTAGAAATCAATTCTAAAACCTAATAAATGAATAAAGATACTAAATTAACTTTTATCTAAAAAATTGATTAAAATACTTATAATTTTATTAAAAGAATCTAATTTTGCTTTTCCGATTATATTTATTAAGAAAATAAAACAAATTGTTTAAACAAAAAAATTAAAATACATGAATAAACCTTTTTTCCCTTTTTACAGAAATTTTGGTTAAAATCAAATTATTCTTTATTTTCGTCTTATTAAAAATATTTATATACCTTTATCTAGACAAGTTACTACAACTGACCACAACTAACCAATAGAATAATCCACTAAAATTATTATTTATATTCAAATCTATTTCTGGAACAAAAACAATAAGAGATAGACTTTAGGTTAGCCCAAATCAATTATTTTTAAAAAGTTTCACTTTAGAAGAGAGTTAGTTTCAATATCCTTCATAATACAAAAATTAAACAATTCTTAAAATCTTATAAATTAATTAGGTATACTTTTAAAATTTACTCGTAGTATTCTAACAAATTACGAAATAAGATCAGAAAGGCAAAATTAACTTTTTAATAAATTTTAAGTTTTCTTGACCTAAATGAAAATGTTAGAATTTTTTCAAAAATAGTAATTGGAAAGGGGCATGAGAAGTTAAAAGATATATTCAAGGAAATAGTCAGTCCTGCTAATATTTAAGTTACTTAACCCAAAATGCTTTGTTTAATAAAATGAAAGAATAATAAATTAAAAAATTACTTATTTAAAAATTAAAGTCTTATCCTAGAATTTTTAGTGTTTTATTACTTGTCCATATAAAAATTAGCAAACATTAAGAAAATTATAATTTTTAACAGCAAGTGACTTGTGAGAACAAAAATAATAATAATAGTGTTTAAGTTATCCAAAATCAAAATATTTTTCAAAATTGTTTACTTTTAATGATGGTTAGTTAGAAATCAATTCTAAAACCTAATAAATGAATAAAGGATACTAAATTAATCTTTTATCTAAAAAATTGATTAAAATACTTATATTTTATTAAAAAGAATCTAATTTTTGCTTTTCCGATATATTTATTAAGAAAATAAACAAATTGTTTAAAACAAAAAAAATTGCAAAAATTAATGAATAAAACCTTTTTTTCCCTTTGTACAGAAATTTTGGTTAAAATCAAATTATTCTTATTTTTCGTCTTATTAAAAATATTTATATACCTTTTATCTAGACAAGTTACTACAACTGACCACAACAACCCAATAGGCAAATAATCCACTAAAATTATTATTTTATATTCAAATCTATTTCGGGAACAAAAACAATAAGAGATAGACTTTAGGTTAGCCCAAATCAATTATTTTTAAAAAGTTTCACTTTAGAAGAGAGTTAGTTTCAAATATCCTTCAAATACAAAATTATTAAACAATTTTAAATCTTATAAATTAATTAGGTATACTTTTAAATTTACTGTAGTATCTCTAACAAATTAGAAATAAGATCAGAAAGGCAAAAATTAACTTTTTTAATAAATTTTAAGTTTTCTTGACCTAAATGAAAATGTTAGAATTTTTTTCTAAAAATAGTAATTGGAAAGGGTATAGAAGTTAAAAGATAATTCAAGAAATAGTCAGTCTCTGCTTAATAATTTAAGTTACTTAACCCAAAATGCTTTGTTTAAATTGAAAAAATAATAAATTAAAAAAATTACTTATTTAAAAATTAAAGTCTTATCCTAGAATTTTAGTGTTTTTATTACTTGCCATATAAAATTAGCAAACACTAAGAAAATTATAATTTTTTAACAGCAAGTGACTGTGAGAACAAAAATAATAATAAATAGTGTTTAAGTTATCCAAAATCAAAATATTTTTCTAAAATTGTTTACTTTTAATGATGGTTAGTTAGAAATCAATTCTAAAACCTAATAAATGAATAAAGGAACTAAATTAATCTTTTTATCTAAAAAATTGATTAAAATACTTATAATTTTATTAAAAAGAATCTAATTTTTGCTTTTCCGATTATATTTATTAAGAAAATAAAACAAATTGTTTAAAACAAAAAAATTGCAAAAATTACATGAATAAAACCTTTTTTCCTTGTACAGAAATTTTTGTTAAATCAAATTACTTTATTTTCTCTTATTAAAAATATTTATATACCTTTTATCTAGACAAGTTACTACAACTGACCACAACTAACACAATAGGCAAATAATCCACTAAAATTATTATTTTATATTCAAATCTATTTCGTGGGAACAAAAACAATAAGAGATAGACTTTAGGTTAGCCCAAATCAATTATTTTTAAAAAGTTTCACTTTAGAAGAGAGTTAGTTTAAATATCCTTCATAATACAAAATTATTAAACAATTCTTAAAATCTTATAAATTAATTAGGTATACTTTTAAAATTTACTGTAGTATTCTAACAAATTACGAAATAAGATCAGAAAGGCAAAAATTAACTTTTTTAATAAATTTTTAAGTTTTCTTGACCTAAATGAAAAATGTTAGAATTTTTTTCTAAAAATAGATAATTGGAAAGGGGCATGAGAAGTTAAAAGATATATTCAAGGAAATAGTCAGTCTCTGCTTAATAATTTAAGTTACTTAACCCAAAATGCTTTGTTTAAATTGAAAAAATAATAAATTAAAAATTACTTATTTAAAAATTAAAGTCTTATCCTAGAATTTTTAGTGTTTTTATTACTTGCCATATAAAAATTAGCAAACAATTCAAGAAAATTATAATTTTTTAACAGCAAGTGACTTGTGAGAACAAAAATAATAATAAATAGTGTTTAAGTTATCCAAAATCAAAATATTTTTCTAAAATTGTTTACTTTAATGATGGTTAGTTAGAAATCAATTCTAAAAACCTAATAAATGAATAAAGGATACTAAATTAATCTTTTTATCTAAAAAATTGATTAAAATACTTATAATTTTATTAAAAGAATCTAATTTTTGCTTTTCCGATTATATTTATTAAGAAAATAAAACAAATTGTTTAAAACAAAAAAATTGCAAAAATTACATGAATAAAACCTTTTTTCCCCTTTTGTACAGAAATTTTTGGTTAAAATCAATTATTCTTTATTTTCTGTCTTATTAAAAATATTTATATACCTTTTTATCTAGACAAGTTACTAAACTGACCACAACTAACCACAATAGGCAAATAATCCACTAAAATTATTATTTTATATTCAAATCTATTTCGTGGAACAAAAACAATAAGAATAGACTTAGGTTAGCCCAAATCAATTATTTTTTAAAAAGTTTCACTTTAGAAGAGAGTTAGTTTCAAATATCCTTCATAATACAAAAATTATTAAACAATTTTAAAATCTTATAAATTAATTAGGTATATTTTAAAATTTACGTAGTATCTCTAACAAATTACGAAATAAGATCAGAAAGGCAAAATTAACTTTTTTAATAAATTTTAAGTTTTCTGACCTAAATGAAAAATGTTAGAATTTTTTCTAAAAATAGTAATTGGAAAGGGGGCATGAGAAGTTAAAAGATATATTCAAGGAAATAGTCAGTCTCTGCTTAATAATTTTAAGTTACTTAACCCAAAATGCTTTGTTTAAATTGAAAAAATAATAAATTAAAAAAATTACTTATTTAAAAATTAAAGTCTTATCCTAGAATTTTTAGTGTTTTTATTACTTGCCATATAAAAATTAGCAAACAATTCAAGAAAATTATAATTTTTTAACAGCAAGTGACTTGTGAGAACAAAAATAATAATAAATAGTGTTTAAGTTATCCAAAATCAAAATATTTTTCTAAAATTGTTTACTTTTAATGATGGTTAGTTAGAAATCAATTTAAAACCTTAATAAATGAATAAAGGATACTAAATTAATCTTTTTATCTAAAAAATTGATTAAAATACTTATAATTTTATTAAAAAGAATCTAATTTTTGTTTTCCGATTATATTTATTAAGAAAATAAAACAAATTGTTTAAAACAAAAAAATTGCAAAAATTACATGAATAAAACCTTTTTTCCCTTTTGTACAGAAATTTTTGGTTAAAATCAAATTATTCTTATTTTTCGTCTTATTAAAAATATTTATATACCTTTTATCTAGACAAGTTACTACAACTGACCACAACTAACCACAATAGGCAAATAATCCACTAAAATTATTATTTTATATTCAAATCTATTTCGTGGGAACAAAAACAATAAGAGATAGACTTTAGGTTAGCCCAAATCAATTATTTTTTAAAAAGTTTCACTTTAGAAGAGAGTTAGTTTTAAATATCCTTCATAATACAAAATTATTAAACAATTCTTAAAATCTTATAAATTAATTAGGTATACTTTTTAAAATTTACCGTAGTATCTCTAACAAATTACGAAATAAGATCAGAAAGGCAAAATTAACTTTTTTAATAAATTTTTAAGTTTTCTTGACCTAAATGAAAAATGTTAGAATTTTTTTCTAAAAATAGTAATTGGAAAGGGTGCATGAGAAGTTAAAAGATATATTCAAGGAAATAGTCAGTCTCTGCTTAATAATTTAAGTTACTTAACCCAAAATGCTTTGTTTAAATTGAAAAAATAATAAATTAAAAAAATTACTTATTTAAAAATTAAAGTCTTATCCTAGAATTTTTAGTGTTTTTATTACTTGCCCATATAAAAATTAGCAAACAATTCAAGAAAATTATAATTTTTTAACAGCAAGTGACTTGTGAGAACAAAAATAATAATAAATAGTGTTTAAGTTATCCAAAATCAAAATATTTTTCTAAAATTGTTTACTTTTAATGATGGTTAGTTAGAAATCAATTCTAAAAACCTAATAAATGAATAAAGGATACTAAATTAATCTTTTTATCTAAAAAATTGATTAAAATACTTATAATTTTATTAAAAGAATCTAATTTTTGCTTTTCCGATTATATTTATTAAGAAAATAAAACAAATTGTTTAAAACAAAAAAAATTGCAAAAATTACATGAATAAAACCTTTTTTTCCCCTTTTGTACAGAAATTTTTGGTTAAAATCAAATTATTCTTTATTTTTCGTCTTATTAAAAATATTTATATACCTTTTATCTAGACAAGTTACTACAACTGACCACAACTAACCACAATAGGCAAATAATCCACTAAAATTATTATTTTATATTCAAATCTATTTCGTGGGAACAAAAAACAATAAGAGATAGACTTTAGGTTAGCCCAAATCAATTATTTTTTAAAAAGTTTCACTTTAGAAGAGAGTTAGTTTTAAATATCCTTCATAATACAAAAATTATTAAACAATTCTTAAAATCTTATAAATTAATTAGGTATACTTTTAAAATTTACCGTAGTATCTCTAACAAATTACGAAATAAGATCAGAAAGGCAAAATTAACTTTTTTAATAAATTTTTAAGTTTTCTTGACCTAAATGAAAAATGTTAGAATTTTTTTCTAAAAATAGTAATTGGAAAGGGGGCATGAGAAGTTAAAAGATATATTCAAGGAAATAGTCAGTCTCTGCTTAATAATTTTAAGTTACTTAACCCAAAATGCTTTGTTTAAATTGAAAAATAATAAATTAAAAAAAATTACTTATTTAAAAAATTAAAGTCTTATCCTAGAATTTTTAGTTTTTTTATTACTTGCCCATATAAAAATTAGCAAACAATTCAAGAAAATTATAATTTTTAACAGCAAGTGACTTGTGAGAACAAAAATAATAATAAATAGTGTTTAAGTTATCCAAAATCAAAATATTTTTCTAAAATTGTTTACTTTTAATGATGGTTAGTTAGAAATCAATTCTAAAACCTAATAAATGAATAAAGGATACTAAATTAATCTTTTATCTAAAAAATTGATTAAAATACTTATAATTTTATTAAAAAGAATCTAATTTTGCTTTTCCGATATATTTATTAAGAAAATAAAACAAATTGTTTAAAACAAAAAAATTGCAAAAATTACATGAATAAAACCTTTTTTTCCCCTTTTGTACAGAAATTTTTGGTTAAAATCAAATTATTCTTTATTTTTCGTCTTATTAAAAATATTTATATACCTTTTATCTAGACAAGTTACTACAACTGACCACAACTAACCACAATAGGCAAATAATCCACTAAAATTATTATTTTATATTCAAATCTATTTCGTGGGAACAAAAAACAATAAGAGATAGACTTTAGGTTAGCCAAATCAATTATTTTTTAAAAAGTTTCACTTTAGAAGAGAGTTAGTTTAAATATCCTTCATAATACAAAAATTATTAAACAATTCTTAAAATCTTATAAATTAATTAGGTATACTTTTAAAATTTACCGTAGTATCTCTAACAAATTACGAAATAAGATCAGAAAGCAAAATTAACTTTTTTAATAAATTTTAAGTTTTCTTGACCTAAATGAAAATGTTAGAATTTTTTTCTAAAAATAGTAATTGGAAAGGGGCATGAGAAGTTAAAGATATATTCAAGGAAATAGTCAGTCTCTGCTTAATAATTTTAAGTTACTTAACCCAAAATGCTTTGTTTAAATTGAAAAAATAATAAATTAAAAAAATTACTTATTTAAAAATTAAAGTCTTATCCTAGAATTTTAGTGTTTTTATTACTTGTCCATATAAAAATTAGCAAACAATTCAAGAAAATTATAATTTTTTAACAGCAAGTGACTTGTGAGAACAAAAATAATAATAAATAGTGTTTAAGTTATCCAAAATCAAAATATTTTTCTAAAATTGTTTACTTTTAATGATGGTTAGTTAGAAATCAATTCTAAACCTAATAAATGAATAAAGGATACTAAATTAATCTTTTTATCTAAAAAATTGATTAAAATACTTATAATTTTATTAAAAGAATCTAATTTTGCTTTTCCGATTATATTTATTAAGAAAATAAAACAAATTGTTTAAAACAAAAAAATTGCAAAAATTACATGAATAAAACCTTTTTTTCCCCTCCTTTTGCAAAATTTTGGTTAAAATAAAATTATTCTTATTTTTCGTCTTTTTAAAAAATATTTAAAACCCTTTTTTAGACAATTTACTAAAACTGACCAAACTAACCACAATAGGCAATAACCAAAAAAATTTTATTTTTTTTAAAATTTTTTTTCGGGGAAAAAAAAAAAAAGAGATAGATTTGGGTTCCCAAATCAATTTTTTTAAAAATTTCATTTTTGGGAATTAGTTTAAATATCCTTCATAATAAAAAATTTTTAAAAATTTTAAAAATTTAAAAATTAATTGGGTATATTTTTAAAAATTTTGTAGACTTAAAAAAACAAAAAAATAAAAAAAATTTTTTTTTTAAAAATTTTTTTTTTTCTGCCAAAAATGAAAATGTTAAATTTTTTTAAAAATAATTGGGGGGAAAAAGAAAAGAATATTCAAGGAAATAGTCAGTTTGCTTTAATTTTGTTCTTCCCAAAAAATGTTTTGTTTAAATTGAAAAAAAAAAATTTAAAAAATTTTATTTAAAATTAAAGTTTATCCTGTTTTTTTGTTTTTTATTATTGCCATATAAAATTAGAAAACTTTTAAGAAAATTATAATTTTTTTAACAGCAAAGGGACTTGTGAGAACAAAAATAATAATAAATAGTGTTTGTTTCCAAAATCAAAAATTTTTCTAAAATTGTTTACTTTTAATGATGGTTAGTTAGAAATCAATCAAAACCTAATAAATGAATAAAGGTACTAAATTAATTTTTATCTAAAAAATTGATTAAAATATTTTATAATTTTATTTAAAAACTAATTTTGCTTTTCCGTTTAATATTTATTAAGAAAATAAAACAAATTGTTTAAAACAAAAAAATTGCAAAAATTACATGAATAAAACCTTTTTTTTCCTTTTTGTACAGAAAATTTTGGTTAAAATCAAATTATTCTTTATTTTTCGTCTTATTAAAAATATTTATATCCTTTTATCTAGACAAGTTACTACAACTGACCACAACTAACCACAATAGGCAAATAATCCACAAAATTATTATTTTATATTCAAATCTTTTGGGGAACAAAAAACAATAAGAGATAGACTTTAGTTAGCCAAATCAATTATTTTTTAAAAAGTTTCACTTTAGAAGAGAGTTATTTTAAATATCCTTCATAATACAAAAATTATTAAACAATTCTTAAAATCTTATAAATTAATTAGGTATATTTTTTAAAATTTACCGTAGTATCTCAACAAATTAGAAATAAGATCAGAAAGGCAAAATTAACTTTTTTTAAAAAATTTTTAAGTTTTCTTGACCTAAATGAAAAATGTTAGAATTTTTTCTAAAAATAGAATTGGAAAGGGGCATGAGAAGTTAAAAATATATTCAAGGAAATATCAGTTCTGCTTAATAATTTAAGTTACTTAAAAAAAAAAAAAAAAAAAAAAAAAAAAAAAAAAAAAAAAAAAAAAAAATTTTTTTAACAAAGGGGACTTTGAGAAAAAAAATAATAATAAATAGTGTTTGTTATCCAAAATCAAAATTTTTTCAAAATTGTTTACTTTTAATGATGGTTAGTTAGAAATCAATTCAAAACCTAATAAAAATAAAGGATACAAATTAATTTTTTTTATCTAAAAAAATTTTAAAATACTTATAATTTTTTTAAAAAAGAACAATTTTTTTGTTTTCCGATATATTTTTAAAAAATAAAACAAATTTTTTAAAAAAAAAAAAAATTAAAAAAATTACATGAAAAATTTTTTTTTCCCCTTTTGTACAAAATTTTTTTTGGTTAAAACAAATTATTTTTTATTTTTCGTCTTTTAAAAAATTTTATACCTTTTTTATCTAGACAAGTTACTACAACTGACCAAAAAACCCACAATAGGCAAAAAATCCACTAAAATTATTTTATATTAAAATTTTTTTAAACAAAAAAAAAATAAATAGATTTAGGTTACCCCAAATCAATTTTTTTAAAAAAAGTTTCATTTAAAGAGAGTTATTTTTAAATATCCTTCATAATACAAAAATTATTAAAAAATTCTTAAAATCTATAAATTAATTAGGTATTTTTTAAAAATTTTATAATTCTAAAAATTACAAAAAGATCAAAAAGGAAAAAAATTTAAATTTTTTTTAATAAAATTTTAATTTTTTTGACCTAAATAAAAAAATGTTAAAATTTTTTTTTCAAAAAATGAAATTTGGGAAAGGGGATGAAAGTTAAAAGATATATTAAAGGAAATAGTCAGTCTTGCTTAATAATTTAAGTTACTTAACCCAAAATGCTTTGTTTTTGAAAAAAAAATAAAAAAAAAAAATTTACTTTTTTAAAAAAAATTAAAGTCTTATCCTAAAATTTTTTAGGTTTTTTTTACTTGTCCATATAAAAATTAGCAAAAAATTTAAAAAAATTAAAATTTTTTAACAGAAGTATTTGAGAAAAAAAAATAATAATAAATAGTGAAAAACCCAAAAACAAAAATTTTCTAAAATTGTTTTTTTAATGATGGTTATTTAAAAACAATTCAAAAAACCTAATAAATTTTAATAAAGATACAAAATTTAAATTTTTTTTATCTAAAAAATTGATTAAAATAAAAATTTTTTTTAAAAAAGAATCAATTTTGTTTTCCGTTAATATTTATTAAAAAAAAAAACTTTTTTAAAAAAAAAAAAATTGCAAAAATTACATGAAAAAACCTTTTTTTTTCCCTTTTACAAAAATTTTTTGGGTTAAAATCAAATTATTTTTTTTTTGCTTTTAAAAATATTTATATCCCTTTTTTATCTAGACAAGTTACTACAACTGACCAAACTAACCACAATAGGCAAATAATCCACTAAAATTATTATTTTATATTCAAATCTATTTCTGAACAAAAAAATAAGATGCTTTGGGTTAGCCCAAATCAATTTTTTTTTAAAAAAGTTTCATTTAAAGAGAGTTAAAAATTCCAAATACAAAAATTATTAAAAAATTTTTTAAAATTTATAAATTAATTAGGTATACTTTTTAAAATTTCCCCGGTATCTTTTAAAAAATTTGAAAAAAGATCAAAAGGAAAAAATTAATTTTTTTTTTTAAAAAATTTTTTAAGTTTTTTGACCAAATGAAAAATGTTAAATTTTTTTTCTAAAAATGAAATTTGGGAAAAGGGGGGATGAGAATTTAAAAAGATATATTAAAGGGGAAATAGTCAGTCTCTGTTTTTAATTTTAAAAGTTACTTAA